>PDGT01000004.1:1104864-1192121 GCA_003671415.1 Megathymus violae | reverse complement strand
ATATATTATACGACTTGAGTTCCTTAAACACTTACCATGGTGTGGCTTAGGTGAACAATCGATTTAGACCTAAACGTGACACGTTAAATATGCAGAGTGATCTAATCGCCAGATTACCTTGAGGCGTTGGCTCACGTATTACTAGAGAGCACATCCAATATTTGATGCAATTAAATTTCATACAGTTTAGTTCTAGGACCAATACAACTAAAATTGCATACGTTTTCTATATATATATCTTCGGAAACGTGTTATTTAAGAATGATTGTGTTTTGGTTTAATGTTGCAAGTGTTTTCACATGCAATTCATTACTTCAACCCCAGTGCCCAAAAGTTGCTATAACTCGGTGATTTAACCTAATCACCTTAATTAATAAAAATGGCCGCCTTCCATAAACGTCTACCGCATAATTAACGCCACTATCGTTACAAACTACGAAGCTATGAACTCTTTACTGACTCTCCAACTTTGGAAACAAAACAGGTAAAGCATTTCTCGCTTTATCTTAGTCGATAGCAAGAAAAACGGCTAAAGAACCTAAAAGGTTGAATATTTAAATGTCTTTGTAAGTAATCTTAACATAATGCAACAAAACTGACGAGATAAAGTTGGTATAATACGCAGTGGCCTTGAATGGATGAGATCTAACATCATAGCCGTGTTCAACAACCAAGAGTGTGCACCACAAGCAAATTAGGTTTAGTTGGATTCAAACATGAACAGAGAGAGCCCCATTCAATACAATATTGTTACCAGTCTAAGCCACCGACTTTGCGGCTCAACAAATAGGCAACTGTAATATGTAGATAAAATAACTACCTTTCCTATAATGTATAGTTTAAACATGCAATGGATAATTTTATACTTGCACTTGTGTTTAAGAATAAGCGAAAAGCTGGGTCAATCAGCAAAGTTAGTCCGAATGACGATCATAAATTTATTGTTTCTGCTTAATTTGTATGCAAGGAAGTGCGCTGTAACTCTAAGGTTTTCTTATTCGTGTATGTATATGTGATACACACATATGAAAACATTATAAATATAGAGTGTATTATTCACAGAAATATCGACAACCATTAAGCTCATTTGGTTGATAGTAAACCAGCCTATAGAGTGAGATGTTCCATGTTCGATCTACGGTCGTGATTAATATTTTTGTGATTTATATTTATCTGCATCATGATATGTGTATTGTCATACCCTGTATCCACGCCTCCTGCAACACAGTAATGTATTGATGTTGTAATGTATTGATTTTTATTAATTAATTAAAAGACCTAAATAGTCAAACACTATATACAAGTAATATAATATAAAAAAGCCTATTTTTTTAATTATATAGTTATATTTAATTGCTTGCACATATTTGTATCGAATTAAAGATCAAAAACGTCAAGGTCGAAAACGTACGAATCTCCGGGTTGAGATCATTTGTTCAAATATGACTCCATTAGTTATCTTGAAAATTATCCTGCGATTTGTCAACTAAAGCATCGATGCTTTGATTAATTACCATTGTTCCGGATTACTAATTTAGCGATCTACAAATTTAATTTCAATTCCAATTCCTGAGATCCGATTATAGGTGCAGGTACAAAACAACAAATTGCGTTTCTATAAGCGCAGCGCAATATCCGGATCAGAAAAACGAGCACAAATCATATCCGCTTTGCCCCATCGACTTGTCATATTGCTGTCTCACAATTTTTTCACGTTACAGGTTTATTAGCGTACTGTAGATATTCAAATACGTGCGTAACTGCCTAGTTTTGTCCAGCGGATCGCTATGAACCTCATACTGGCTAACTCACTGTTTACAAAGTTTGCAATAAAAGTAGTTTTTCAAACCTATTCTCTTTGACAACTGGCTCTCTGTCAACGGATACCCTGCCAAAAGGCAT
The DNA here is from genome assembly GCA_003671415.1 of Megathymus violae. Lineage (NCBI taxonomy): Eukaryota > Metazoa > Arthropoda > Insecta > Lepidoptera > Hesperiidae > Megathymus > Megathymus violae. The sequence goes on along the minus strand of PDGT01000004.1, from coordinate 1,190,219 downwards.
TTACTCGCCGCAGGCAAAACATCAACGATAACCCAGCCATTGAATAAACATTAAAAGATACCTATGGCATTAAACTTATTTATCGTGCGACTTAAAAACAGCACAGGTTGTATTTTTCCCTTGAATATTAAACTACATATATAATGTAAGTTAGCGTGTTTAAATTTTTAAAATTAGATTAACTGCTTATGGAAACTACTTCTAACAATATTCAAAATCCTATTCCTGGGCTCATATTACAATGAGATGGTGCCAACACGCTGGCCCAGCGTCGATTGGAAGATTTCACAAACATGTTTGAGAATGTTATGGAGAAATGGCAGGTATGCAAATTCCTTTATGATATTTTCCTTCACCTAAGCAAATATTAATTCATTTTAAATACTTATATAATGTACTTTAAAATATTATACATGCAGGATTTTAGACTGAACACACTTTGTGCGAGTTTAATTTTTAACCACTATGCTAAAACCACTCTATATAAACGGTAAGTCATCACGAAATGATTTGAAAGACTGTTTCTAATAGTAACTAATCTTGGACGTAAGATCATTGCTGGTATTTCTGTCAACCGATTATTCGCAGGTGACAGATAAGGGTAGACAAATAATCGCGTAATAATACATACAATGTTCAATGTGAATTCATATTACTTGTCTAACACCAATATAATGTTCGTTAAAAAAAAATGCCTTTCCATTCTTATGAATATTTATAGTAGTTTATTACTTGCTGTATGTTTAAATTACATTTTGTGTGTCATATTGGACTTATGTAACGAGGATTTAATAGAACTATTTTAATAGTATTGAAAACATTCACAGAAAGGTAAATGGCTTCAACAAACTTTAATAGCTCCATCCTCCCTTGAGTCCAAATTTCCAGTTCTCGCGGTGCACCCTGCAGTATAAGCAAAGAGGCAATAACGCTTGTTCTCTCCTGTTGGAGGCTAAGATCAACAACAGCTTGTTAAATTCTGACGGCACGTGAGAATGGTGGTTGATAGAGTTTATCTACCTGGCTAGCTATGAAGCTCTTAGAATCAGGTCGAAGAGCCGGTTAAAAAAATTAGACTTCCTCGGTTACGATTGCGTCAAAATTGATCTTGTTACTACGGATTACCATGGGCGGTGACCATTTAGCACCTAGCTGTAGGTATGTTTGTCAGAGATTGAAAAAGCCAAAGTTGTGAGGTGAATAAAATCTAGAATACATGTATGAAACGGTTCATAATTACACTATCGAGCATTGTCGTTAAACAAGTGTCTTATCTATGTCGTACTCATTTTAAACAATTCGTCACCGAGGTGAATGATCAGGCACCTGCTTAATCGTACTTCTCATTATTAAATAAATGCTATATATTGCAGTAAATTAAATTACTCCGTACGTAGGTAAGGTAAGATCCAAATAAAATAGTAAATAACAAAATAGTTCGTTAACTTTCTAATTATTTTATAAAATATTTATTCAAACCGAATTTGAAGCTTATATAATCTGTAAAATGTGAAAATAAATCTAATTTCGTCCATGTTCACTGGAATGCATATCGTACGGAAATCCGCGTGGGAATAACGGCACTGCATTTTTACAGCTCTTCAATACTATTGCGTTTAACAATATAAATGAAACTATATTATTTAAACTCATACTTAAACAAATATCAACTTGTTGTTAAAACTTATAAACCTTTAAAAACAAATTAAATATTTAAAAAGAAAGTAGAACATTGAAAATTATGCACGAAAGCATTGCGTTTCAAAATATTTATTTCATTGTCACTACTTTAAAGCGGCAGCCTTTTAAGCTGCTTTATTATATCCAGCCATCACGGAATTTACATGTTAGTAAGAGATAGCAAAATAAACGTAAATGGTTCACCTAATCTTTATCAAAATCGAAACAAATATAAGAACATTTTCTATTTTATATTCATAAAGTATATCAGATCCTAAACGTAAGTTTGAAAAGTATGTTTATGTTTTTTGTCACTAAAGAGAATAAGCTTAAACCAAAACTCGATGAACTTCCACCGTGTTTAACCATTGCATCCCATCCAACTACACATTCCATATTTGTCCGCGTATTCCATATAGCTGTTAACAAAATATATGTGTTTTGTTTTCACTACAAAATTCATATTATCATTTCTTAAGTCACATAATAACAATGCATTGTTTTGTAATATTGAAACGCCTCATATCGATAAATGCTATGACCACTACGTCGATTTAATGCTTTTTAAACACTGAAAGTGGTGTGAAAGTTATCGTATTGTTTCCTGGAAGTTATTGTAACCCTTTAGTAAGCAGAAGCATTGTAGTATCATTCACAATGGAATCTTAAACTTATCGGGACTTTAAATCGGGAAAGTAAAATTAGATCCAGTTTAGTTTAACTACTCAAATAAATGAACTCACATTATATTTGAATGATATTGTGCTATATTATGGTATTCACTAAACTTACTACCTTACTCTACTACTATAAAACCTATTAACGAATTTAGTTGTTAACTAAATGAATGAAAAATATATTTGAACGTATTGATCAATTACATTATGAAATATTTAACTAAATTAAACTAGAGAGTTTGATTGAGATAAATATTTTATATTTCATTTCGATAAAGATCGACATGGTAGAACCATATAATTGATAATTTTGTTTTAAATTGTTAATTAACTTAAATAAATTTTTGATTTCTGGTCTTAGAAAACATTAATATGAAACATTTTTTATTTTTATTTTAGTGCTATTTATATAAAATACTAATATTTATGCACCGAGTAAATGACGACATTATAATCCGACGATTTCTATTACGCTATTAATCTTTGTAAAGAAATTGTAACGCATGATACCGTTTGAAAAATATAACTCATATTCAAAACTCTACGTTGTAATATATTACAATTTTTTTTTTAAGGTTTTTTTATATCTAATGCTAATGTACCAGTACTTAATTGATATATATTATACCAGATAAGTATTAAATATAAGCTACGGCATTGTTAAGAAAATAATAATAGTCACACACACTATAGTTTTAATATTACGCATCAAGCAGATACAAAGAAAAAAACGGTTGATCTTAAGTACGTCTACGAGTATTAAAGCCTTCACGTGACACTAACAGTAAATAACTGAGTAAGAATAGTGTTGAAGTATAAATGAAGTAAATCAGAATGTTTTTTACCACACATAAACAATAATAGTTTTAATAAAAGTCTGTTACACTATCAAACGAATTTAAACATTATTTTCCATGGTACTTAGTAATGCACTGAATTTCCATGAACCACGAATGATTCATGAGATAAGTTATACATAATCCCCAGATCTCCTTGAAATTAAGATATCATTGAAAGTAAATCTAAAACTCACCTTAATAAGTAGACATATTGCAAAAATAAACTCAAAAGCAGGAACAATGTCGGGAGGGAACGAACACTGTTACCACAAAACTTTCTAAATTAAAAATGGTAACTGAATAACGAAGCCTTAGGAGGCTCAGTGGCCAATCGCGAAGGTTATGACGGAATGCGACTCTTGCGCAGGTAGTTAGTCGTGTTGGTGTTAATGCTATTGTGTGCGTGAATGTTGATACTATGTATAAACGAGGTAGGGGTACGAGTGTGCGTGCTTCGACGCTACCGCAATGGAACAACACGTTTCAACGTTTTATTAAATAACTGAAGATATTTGATTTTACACATGTAAACTCGTGTAGATGGTAAAGTAGTTATTGTTTATTTTTATTATAGTCAGATAACGTATATTTGGGATGTATTGAACCACGCGCCAAGAGTTGTAGGCCAGGGTGTATGCTAAAAATATAAGTAAATATATCTAGATGTTAGCGTTGTTAATACGGCAAGTGGCCACTGCAACTTTTGGACTACATGTACCTTCACTGAGATCGAACAAATCGAGTATTCTAAGCTGGTTATCACAACAACCAGATAAACGGCGCTTTTACAAGAATCCAACGTATTAGTGTAAGTCTCATAATACAGGCTTTACAGCTGTAATAAATAAAAAGTAAAAATATTTTTTTAAGCAGGAATACCTATCAAAATATTTAGTTCAACAGCGTCAGTAGGCTCACAACTGGAAAAAACTTAATTTAACTACGGTTAAAATAAAAAATGTAATTGATTCACCTTTACGTAATAAACAAATTGTGTGGGGTGTTAAAGGTTCAGTTCGTTAATAACTTGCTAGTTGTCTACTTGCATGTGAAAAAATTTTTGTATGAATTATTATCTGTATTATTAGTGTAGCAGTAGTATTAGTATACCAGAAATATTAGTGAAACATACACAAATCCTCTGGCATGTTATCAGCGGGGCCGGAATTAGGGGTGGGCATCCAGTACTAGAGCCCCGGGGCTTCCACATAAGAGGGGCCCCCACAATAGACTTCGAAAAATAATCGTCCAAATTCCAACGTGTAAACACTAGTAAACAATTTTCCCTTTGATATTTTTTTTGTTAAAGAATTTAATTGGGTTCACAATAATTGATTTATTGAAAAACTCAAGTAAAAAAAATTGCGGATTTTATTTGAATAATTACTAGAGACCACAGTGCCTCCACTCCTTTATTGCCCTAGGGCCTTCAGACCTGTAAATCCAGCCCTGGTTATCAGTTTAGAGTCACATCATATATATATACATATATATATATATATATATGACCCCCCTATCTTATATTTATGATAATTTGTCGATCAGCATGGCTTTACGAAAAACAAAAATTTTAAATCCCTTTGTAATATTAATAAACATATTTAAATCTGTTATTTGTGACGTAAGCCCTTGTTAGATTTCTTTTTGAATGCTCATAAATTGACAATGCAACATTTTCTGGGAAATTGTAGTATGAATGTATGCCGTCTATATAAGTGTAACTGAAATGGTAAGTCATGTTATTATTCCATATGCCATCTACAAACCTGATATAAAAATCATAACAATTACAGTAAACTTGAATTACATCTAAACGGCAGTGACGGATTTGCAGCCTACGGCGGCAGATATTAGGAGGCGGCAAATTTGGTTCAAAAAGATTAGTCTTACAGAAAAAAAAACATTATGAAACACAAAGAAAACAAGTTTCGCAAATTTTATTATTTTAGTATTACACAGAATACAAAAAAAAAACGGAAAAAAAAACGGAAAAAACGAAAAATTACTAAACGCTCTGTAAAATATACTTTCACCACTATGATTTTTTTCAAATAGCGTTGCAATATTACAGGTTAATTCAATTTTACAATTTAGTAATTATTACTCTTTTCTTTTAATCATTACTATAATTAAACTTTTCTATACATCCAAATTTTCCTTGGTCTACTCACACAATTCAATCAACGTGCAATATGTTTCAAGACTTTAATTTTTTTGTACCACGTATTTGCGTAATCGTTCTGGGGTTGCAGCGCGGGAACAAATGACATGACGGGAAAAGAATGTACCGATGTAAATGAAGATGATAGAACACAAATCATAAAGTTGCAGTTTCATTAACAGAATAAAGGTAACTGGGGTGTCGAATTTCAGAGGTCCGCAGAAATGGCAAAAATGTAAGTCTATGGGCGGCAAATTTAAAATCCGCTGCTGCATAACGGAGAAACGTAGCGGTTGTGAAATATTTAAAAACCATAGATAGGTATAAAAATAAAACTCTTGTTTATTAAAAAAATCTATATTAAAAAAGAACAACATATTAATATAATATTTTATTTTCTCATAATAAACCTTTGCATAAACTTAATCAAGAATAACTTACTAGAAATAAGAAATAAAATATGCAATTTTTTTAGTAAAAAAAATACTATAAAACATTTATTTTTATAAATATGCAGAAAGATTTGTTCTTTTCAGATTACATAATGTCAAAACATATTTTTTTAATATAGAATTGGTCCAAATAACTTTCATGGTTTATTAATATTTACTTATAAGATAACAAGTTACAGGATGTGGTACATTAGGTTATTATTATTAAATAAAATGTGAAGATTAATAACCATTTTTTATGTTCTCTCCTATAGGGAAATAGATGATATCGTTTTTTCATACTTATGATCCATATATGTATTTTTATTTTTATTATTGTATCATTATATTGTTGTCATACGATAATTACTTTTTTGTTCAATAAACGTATTTATATACATAATATATAATAAATACAATTGTGAGTCCACCAAGGCTTTGGGTACCTGAAGAAGACTAACAAAACCTTAAAACATCTATATAGCCTTCTACATACCCAATATAATATATCATTTAATCGGCTTGATATTATATAATCAAAAAGCTTAAATAAAAAATGAGATAACATATAGTTTATATAGAATATTAATGGTTAACCTATATTAAAAATATCTTAAACTATGTTACCTACAAAAATTTCATAAGATAATATAAAAATTTTAATATACCATATTAGAAGCACCTTAGGAATTCTTTAATATTCCAGTTTCGCAATATAATATTTTTTTTCAAATATTACATGTCATGTAAGTATTTACTTTATTCATATATTTTAAATTACGAGTAGTCATACTGTAAAGCTAACCAAAATAAAAATCTTTTCTTAATACAAGATAACTAATATTTTTGCAATATCTGTATGCATGTTAAATAGAACACACTCACTGATATACAGCAACTAAAAATTTCTATGGTGAGATTTACCTATACAACTACAACATCTATACGTGAACAGACTTTAATAAACAATAAAAATAGTTTTTCTCTGTCCAAATGAAATTCATTATAATATACAATATTTATGTCTTGGAAATATAAAATCCAATAAAAACAAGTTAGACAACAACAAATTTTTTTATACATCTTAGTGACTCATCCATTGGAACTCATTTAGTTTATATTTATTAGAGGTAGACATCTTATATAAGGTTGACTTAGTAATAAATGATATTGCAAAGATAATGTACGACAAACGACTCATTTATTTATGTCAATAGTCGACATACGAAAAGATAACCATCTACCCCAAATGTGTCACCGACGAGTTGCCGGCCATTAATGAAACGGGAGACCCGTTTATTCCTGGGCCTTCGATACTACAACACGAAAACAATTCACGGTTGAATCTAGAAGGGAGAAGCTAAACCAAACCAGGTAAGTAAAAAGTCTTACCAATGGTACAGGGTCCAGCTGCCTTAAACCGGGAGGACTCAAAGAGTGACGGCATCTACATCCCAAAAGCCAATACCAATTTTAAAATCGTTTGATTTAAACAAATGAATCATGTCATATTATAACATTTATACAATAATAATTTTCCTTTATTATAAGATGCCCCGCCACAATGAAGATCAAGGCGTTAAATTATTATTCTATCAAATTTATTACTTTTTCGAAATATCAAAAAACAAATTAAGTCATGCCCGCTTAACTAGAATATTGTGGCTGTGCTTTAACTTACTTATTATGGGACACACTTCCACTTTTTTCATTTCATACATTAACTGAATACATTATTAATTGAATATTTACAACACTGTCACAGAAATACATCATAAAAGTCACTTAGAAACACGTTGAATAATTGAAGTCCATATAATAGTTTAAGTTTGTTTTAACTCAGTAATGACGTTGGCGCACACGGCCCGTCGTCAGGAGGAGGGAACGGTGCTTCCTCTTCGTAAATCATGACCAATCTGCTGTATTCGTGCTTTTTTCGGTAACTTGAGTATTTATTCTATAATAAAAAATAATGTTGTAAAATGTATGTAAAGGAACAACGGTTATTTCATTGAAACCATATTAACAATGCAATAAGTAAGAATAGTAGTGAAATATTTCAATTTGAATTCTCAAGAACATTGATTTAGTGAAGGAAATCTCGCAAAAGGAACCGGAAATTTTTCTATGAAGTTCTTGAAATATGCGGTAAAGTGGGAGTTGGCAAACTGCAACAATCCTTGAGGGCATTATGGTGAAATATGTTAACAAATGACTGTTTCAATGCTTCTCTACCTTTTTAGCCTTAGCAGCGGTATCCTCGTCGGAGCTACTGGAGCTTGTGACACCCTCCTCAAGGGTTAGTCTCGCTGCTACACCTTCCAACTGGAGATCTAAGTACAACTGGGCTAGTTGTTCATTTACCAATGGTGGCTATAAGGGAAAATTATAAAAAATAAAAAAAATACTCAAAAAGAAATATTTAAACTGTTTAATTGTGAGATCATGCTCATTAATTAAACAGTTTATTGCAGTTATTAATTTTAAATCAAACTAATTGTAATAAAAGTAATTCACATAATTTATATTGGTAGAGGAAAATAATATTTTCCTCACTATAGTAACATACCCACAGATTAGCCTCATCTGTCATAACTCATGTCCCTAACATTGTCTCTGTTAGGTGCCTGTAGGAACAACGCATCTTTGGACAACTAAAGACTGTGCCCTGTTTGAAACTAATTCTATAGGATAATGGGCCACATTGATCACATCTACAGATTGCTTACGGTTTTGCATCTTACCTGTTCCATGCTTTTCATTTTTTCTTTATCCAGAGACAATACTTCATCAAGATTTTTATTTATAACCTGGTATTTGTATACCAATTCGGAAGTCATAGAGACCTGAAATTACAATCGATTGCACATTTTTTGTTATAAGAAATTGATTACTGCCGTTTGGTCGTCAAGAGATCAAATGCATATGCATTTATTCAGGATCTGCATAAATTCTCAATTTGCAGGTAAATGTAGTTCCAAGGTTTCTTCTAAAGAGATCCTTGGAGAAGACGACATGGCTCACACGAGCTAAGCGGTACTAAATTACCGTGCGAATAGGATATCACTATAAAATATGATAGTTTTGTGAAAAATATTAACTATATTTATGATAATATGTACCCAGTATATGTATATATTTTTTTTTACACATATAATTTGAAATACTAGTAGTGCGTTCAGAATTTCAACTATACGAACCGACGATCAAAAGCTACGTCTGTTTTATTTTACAAAAATAGATGTTCACGTTCACCAACCTGTTCCATCCATGGAGGATTTATTGATCTCTTTTGTACACAGGTACTTTGTGTCTTCACCGCATAGCAATCTTTGTTCTGCGATAATCTACTCCGGGTATTTGGCTAAAAGACAATACAAATACACATTATTGTACACCATTAGATTTTATAGAATAACGGAAACAAAACATAGTTTATAAATAATGTATTATACTTGTATGGCCGACAAAACGCATTGACATCTAAAGTTCTCTAAATTGAGACATCTATATTACATTGAGTACAATTGTATACAACCATGAAAAGTTATTTAACACTACTTTGCCAACGATGATGGAATATTTATTAGATACTTACTTTGGCACAATCATTGTCACTCTTTTTGTTATCGCTGTCTTCAGCACTACCAGATTCAGTCTTAAAGAAAGACGAATAGAAAGAATAGTAACTAGATTCACCGTCAGTCTTCTCCTCGTTGTTACTCGCACTTTGTTTTGATTTACTTCTCTCAGTAGTGTCTGCAATCTCTTCTGCACTCTGTTGGCAAAGGAACTTGTCTATCAAAAATTACTATATACTAATACGGTCCAAGGTAAACATATTTATTTTTCACAATAACAATATATTAATAGCCGACAAACGAGCAGACGAGCCACCTGATGGTAAGTGGTCACCGTCGCTCATGGACATCAGCAAGACCAAAGAAGTAGGTAAGAAAGAAAGAAAGAAATTACTGGCCCTCAAGCCCTCAGCCGGAACACTAGTCGTTTGGCGCCTGACTCAAACAGAAGGGTGGTAGCTAGCCAGGCTGTCTTCACGGAAAGATAATAATACCAGTAATAATATTAATGACTTAATAATAATACTGATAATATAATAATTACGCGACACCCTACCACCAAGCAGGCTGGTTTCCATCACCTCTTACGACACCCTGTTCTGCTAGCACGGGATTGTGCGAAGTATTCTAGGCCGCCCCAATACGGCAAAGGTATTTAAAGTTCTTTATTCACTTAACTAGCTACTATCCCCTTAAGACCTAACGTGAAGACCTTTCGGTAATCTTAGTATCAGATTCAATTGACAAGAAGATTCCCTCTTAATTCTCGGCCGGCAAAGCATCAATGTTGGTATTATTGTTATGGATAAAAACATGATCAGCAATCACCAATTACCATCAGATGCTCTCCCTTTACAAGTTTACACAAAAAACGGTATCTTTACCACTTGCCGTATATCGTATGTGTTAGTTTCGCTACTCTCAAATTTAGCTCAATAAATGCAACTGACTAATAAAATAACTGACCCTCAGACAAAAACATTCGTTGCAAACGTACGGGTATAATACATATAAGACATTCTTAGTTTTGCCAAATATAAATACATATAACTCTTTATAAAGACAATTATTTATCTTAACTCTGCTTATAAATCTGTACATATTATAAATAAAGCAATAACAATAAAAAAATTACACTATAAGATTAAAAAAAAATGTCACTACATGTGACTTACATATTATTAACCCGTATACAATATTATTTAGAGGTTTTATTTGTTTGTATGTTACTCAATAACTCTAAAATTAATAGAGGGATTTTATTTCAATTCTGTCTAATAATAACATGTCATCTGGGTTGTAATCAAAAATAGTTTAAAAGAATAAGAATGTTATGGTACTACCAAACTGCTGCGACAAAAAAAAAATATTTTTCAATTTTTGAATTTTTAGTGTCTGTATGTATATATTCTCACTTTATTTAAAAGCTACCAACTCCTAGCCATTCCCCATACATCAAAAAACATAATAATCAAAATCAGTTGATAATGGAGTTATGGCTGTACATAAAAAATATTTTTTTAGAATATATTTTTGATAATTCTGTATTAAAAATTGTTTTAATTATATAACCCTATTAAAAATAGTTATAATGTACATACGAGACAAAACCCTTACTACTATAATTTAAGGGGTGTTCTAATAGCGACATACGCAAAACAATTCGATACGGTGATAGAATAAGCGATCATATGGTTTTTTACACATGACATATTTCCTACGTAATTCCTACGTGCTACTCGCGCAGAATACAAGAGCATACTGTGCTGCAAAAACAGAACTCCTTTATCTTCTGGAACAAGTTTTTTTACTTTGTTTTTTTACTTTTTTACAATGTTTTCTTCAGTAACGGCACTATTTGGACGAGTAGGCCTAAGGTCATCTTGCAACGACTTTTGCCATGCTTGATCTTTCGGCTCCAACGTTTTACGTTTTATGATCACTAATGAAAGATAAAGACTCCCATAAACTGAAAACATTTCTTCAAATATTTCTTGGATCCTGTAATTCAGCCATTATTTTGTTCAAAAACATTTCAAACTAGTTGTACCCCGTTCAGAAAGGACGTCAGCTACACATGTGAAGTAATGGTAATATATAAAAAAAATTATAATAAAACAATACCTCCTCAGGATTTCTTCTGATGAGAAACGGGTTTATGTTGTTGGCGAATTGTTGACTCTGGTTAACGAAGTTATGTTGTACGTCAAAAGCATATGGCGGGGTGAACGGCGCATACATCAACGGCTGACCATATATCGTTTGTCCATACATCATACATGGCACTGAAAAGAGATATTGTTTAGGTGCAGCCACTTAAAGTTTAAATAACTTGTTTTGAATAATTTACACTGCGTCTAAATAAAGGTATAAAATACAAATAATACAAAAAATGAAGATTTTTTGTACACCTCAGATGAAATGTATAATATCTCCGCAATGACAAAGGTTTTTGATCAATTTAAATTAGCTTAATTTAAATTAACTAAATAATATATTATTCACAAACTTTATCGCTACACAATGATGCCTACAATCTAATATATAAAATTCTCGTGTCACTGTTTTAGTTGCCGTACTCCTCCGAAACGGCTTGACCGATTTTGATGAAATTTTATATGTATATTCGATAGGTTTGAGAATAGATTATTTATTTTTTATACCCCTAAGTGATAAGGTTTGTCCACCCCAATTTTTTTTATTTTTTGGACAAAATATTATATTTTTATTTTTTTATGATGCGGCATTAAAAAATACATATAAGCCTTAATTTTCACCGTTCTACCATCAACACCTTTTAATAGCGATATTAGTAATTCAATAATTTTCAACCCAGGTCGATAACTGATTAATTATCCCTCGATCAGTTATTCCCGCCAGGCGTCTACCGGTGTCACTTCTGACCCACTAAACAGCACGGAGTAGGGATGTGATCTCTTTTCTCACTACCTACAGTTTTCGACCTTATTACTATTTTAGTTTGTGCATCAATCGTAATAGTGACGTTTACAATTATCATTTTATTACTTCAGTGTTATTTTCAAATAAATTTATCATTAATTCATTAATTCATATCACACCATGTTTTTCACACGGACAATTATACGTGGCAAGCCCTCGAGTGGGCAAACCATCCAGTTTGTTTGTGTTAGCTAAAGATGGGATGACAAATAAAATTGTACATTCTATTGCGTTAAGAGATTTATATTGTTTTTTAATAAAATTATTATAATTAGCGATACCTATATATAATTAATAATTTACATGGTAAAACAACGTTTGCCGGGTCGGCTAGTATTACATATTATTTAAGAGTATTATAACGTGCAATATTAAATAACAGAAAGAGGAAAAATGCAACCGAAGTTTAATATATCGAAACGCACGCTATCTGTTAGCCACGAAGGTGACGTCACAGACCGAGACTTCACATAAAGCAAGAGATGCCGGCTGGATTTTTATTTATAATTACTGGTTCTTTACACGATTTGTCACATTTTTGTTTCATATATAACAACTTAATCAATGAAAAATTGTCTTTCTACGAGCATAATGAACATTTTTATAAGGAGTATCTTTTATCGTACTTTTGCATATAAGCACAAAACACTACTTCCAAAATGGTTTCATGTTTTTCTCCAGGCTTTTAAACAGCTCAAAATTGATAAAAGTTTGACTTTGATTTTTCTATGATGAAAATAGTACTAACAGTGCACGTATTATATTAACATACATAATGGCTAGTCGGTATACTATATATACCATTGGGTTTATTTTGCGAGAACTATTTGCATGCATACTAACAAGTTACAACTTAAAATATCCGTAATGACTTTACAATGTTCGTTTTAAAATTAATTTTATATTACCTAATTTGGATATTGTGTCCAAATCATAATTATGTTATGTTATAATTAAAGTATCTATTTTATAAGGTTAACAATAAAATACAACTTAGCAATTAATTTTAATTACTGCATAATATAACTGCGCTAAAAGGCGTGCTAACGATTGTACCATTTGTATATTTTATACAATGTTTGTTATACATATGTTTTGTTATTGTTCTCTTTGTTATATTTGTTAAACTACTAGTACGTTGCAAGACTAATGCAGTGCTCGCCGAATGGCTGGTACTAGGTTAGTCATGTGCTAAGGATGCAACGTTTTAGCACCCGAAATTTAGTCCTTAAACTTCACTCATGTTTTGTTGGAAATATTGCAATACTAATAATTCGACCCTCTGATCACTAGACTCTCCGGAGTTGATAATAACCGATTGACTGATTGTAGGTCTATAGTAATCGGGAGAATACCTCTAAGGTAAATTAGTAACAGTTCAAAAGATGTAACGGCTTGAACCCATCAAGGTCTCCAACATTGTACGCGTCCGTTCTAGTAATTGAGGAGGTCTAGAGCATATTTCACAGCACAACAAAGTGCAGTTTGGTCGAAGAGTTACTTAATGACTAATATCTAACGATAATGACCATAATCGTCTATTTCAACGCCGTCCGTAGCAACTAAGCTCTCTAGATTAGTGGTATCCAACTATAGAGCATGTCCACAGTTTCTTTTTTTGTAAGTACCCAACAAACGAACCGACGAGCCTGATGGTAAGTGATCATCGTCGCCCATGTACACCAGTAACACTAAAGGTATCACTCATGCGCTGTTGGTCAGTTAATGAAAAATAAAGTACTGGCTCTCAAGCCCCCAGCCGTAACACGACGTCCCGTTTGGCGCTTGATTCAAGCAGGAGGTTGGTTACACTCACACACAGTTTACACTCACACATAATTTACACTCGAGGTTATAATTCGAAAATTGAACTTCTAATCATTGGAGTGTATTAGATATTAACATTTGCTTTATGGTGAATGATAGGGAGTGTTTAATGGTAAGGAAACCTAGCATCCTTCCTACAAAACAAAATAAAAATTGATTTTTAAGTAACATGATTTGACAGTGATTTTTGTCACGGTCGGTCTCAAGTGTCAATAAACTATCCAAAGGCTATGTCGATGTCACTTTTTCTTAAAGTAATGAGAGAGAACCACGAAAATTTCCTATAAAGTACTACTACTAATACTCTTAATAAAATTATTCCGTGTGAATAATTTTACATATTTTGTTATTCATTAGATGAAACCCAAACAAAGTTACTGTATAGTTTACGAATATGACATTAAAATATATAATTTTTTTTTTAAACGATTAAAGCACGAGCACTAATTTAATTTTTAATTATAAACGCCACTATTTATTATAATTAAGCTCGTGTTCATCAATCAACAAAATTAACTTTTTCGTATTAAAATAAAAAAGTTTCCGATCCCTTGATGGAGGGTCATCTATGTTATTGAGACTGGGATGAGTTCCGGGAATTCTAAACGCCCTATACATGGGAGCAGAATTATTTCTTTACGATGTTTCGGACACCTGTCCTGATATAGTCGCCGATGTGATTCAACAGGACATTGAAACACTTCGTTCCTAGTTATGTGGCTAGGAACGGTGGACGTAGTCAGCCTTGATTTGGAGGTGGCTTCCTAGAATGTTGTTCTCGGACACCGAATTCAGCAAACATGCGACTTCATTGGTGTTCGGGAACTAAACATAAAATAAACGCTGACGTTTCTCAGAGAACGATGCACTCTCTTACGCTACTTATTCGGCACATCAATGATACGCTATTATGCCCATAGAAATAATAAAAACCCAAGCATCCATCGCTATGCAGATGACAGTATTGGAGATGCGCAAAATCACGGTTTGGCCACATATGAGAGAGAGCAGAAGCGAACTCTTACCTATTACAATTGGTAATCGTTTACTCACTGGAGCGGGTCTCGGAAGGGAGTCGACTAAATTAAGTGCAACTTTACTACTTAACGACAAAAATCTAAACGTTTTGTATATTATTGACAATGGTGAATGTTTGAGGAACTCATCTAGTAACTGATCTAGTGATAAAGATATTAACTTTTTACCTGCACCGTATTAGCAAGTGGCAGCTGTGTTAGGCTATATTTATACTATCTAATTATTGTATAAAGTTTTATCACGCGACGTTTGACGAGCAAACGTTACTTAAAAATTAGAAAATGATTATATACAAGTCCAACTCAACAAAACGTAGACAACGATTGAACTATAAATAACTATAAAACTACATTCAATAACAATAATAATATGATCAACGGAGTTTTTTATCTAACATCGTATCTAAAGAAAATTAGAAATCAATTCTTTTTGAATTATTACCTTGATGTCTGACGAAAAACAAAGTGAAGCAGCCGCATTATTTGTATGATATATACAAAAGCAATACAAGAATTAGTGGTTAAGCGGCCACAACGTGTCGTATGTTTCACAAGTTGAATCGTTACACTTTTTAATTCCATTTTGTTGATAATATAGACTTGAAAGTAAATTAACTTAAAAGTAAAAGTTTGTTGAACAAATCAATATCACTGACCGACAGGGTTGGCCGCGACCACGGCTGAAGTGTGAACAGTGGTGGAGCCGTTCGCTTGCCAGCGGCGCAGGTGTCGCGGGATCGTACATTGGTGCTTGTGGGCTCCCGCTTCATTGTCAGAGGTCTTCGAAGAACGTTTCAAGCCGTGAGACTAATTAAAAAAAAAGATAGCAAATATAATTTAATCCCACACTTTAACAATATTCAATTGTTTCCTGTGTCCTAAAGGATTTTATTTACAAAACGGTTAAACACTTACAAAAGGTCTTATCGTAGAACAGCGAGTTGTGCCAGACAACTTTTGAATATAAATTAACGTAGTCGAAATGAATAGTGTACACAGTCTGATCAAAGTATAGTATTTTCATCAGGAACTGGCATACGGACGATTGTAGACGGATGATGTTTCGTGTGCACTACATTCAAGGGATATCTATTTCAATTTCAATAAAGTCAATTGAAACACGGCCTATCTGAGATCAGTCCGTTTTACCTCTATGTAAATAAAACTTGATAAGAACTATTTTCTATTTATATTATTATCTTTTTTTGATGTAAGACAAAATCACACAATGCATAGAAGGCGAAAATAGTTAATAATTACAATCGAGAATTTGATGTTACACGTAAGTACACGTGTAACATAACTGTAAAAAAATAATTAAATTAAAGTATCTTGAAGATTTTTTATTTTATATTAAAATAAAAGACCAGGAGTGACCTGCGTAACCGAAGTAAAAACCAGATCAAATTCAAATGATTTTCGAAAATAAGACTGCTTGGCATGCTTTCGCAGATGTCCATGGGTGATCATTTACTCTCCTGTGAGCTTGTTTGTAAATGAATACATGGTTTAAATAACCAAAAAAACACATCACACTTCATTACATTAAAAAAAAACTGACGTCACATTACACACACATTTTGTTACTGAATACGACATTACCTGCCGTTGTGGTGCATTCAATCCCGCAGAAGTAGGTTGAAATACCGCATTGCAGCGAGCAAGATGTTCCTTTTTTTTCTGTCGATTTTCCACGATAGCCCTCTCCCTGTCACTTCTAGTACAAGACCGTGTTTCACGATACGCCCTGGCCAGATTCTTCTCCATTTCAGCGTTGTGCCTATATAAAATAGTGTTTTTATTTTTTTTAAGTAACTCTTGATTAAAAAATAAAGATTTACCCAGACATAAATCTTTATAACAGACTGTAAAGTTTTTGATAATGCTCACATTGAAATTTAGTATTATCATATATTTAATAGAGACTCGCAATATCTAATTAACATAAAATAAACATTATGCAGTTTATATCAAAATTATAATTAATTTCAAACCTTTCAAACGTAGAATGGAAATAAATAATTTACTATTGCATTTGAGCACACTTGATCAATATTGTTTATTCATTTCTGAATACAAAGAAAAGTTTGATATTCATGTTAGTTTCCAATAAATGTTTATGTTACCCTAAATGAACTTACCTTCTGAGCAGTGACTCAGTAAGTCTCATGGGTATATATTCCTGATTCATCATAGATGGTGGACCCGGACACATTTTTGATTGCCTTGAGCTTTGCTCATCCACCAAACGAGTCAATGGAGACTGACTTTGCCTGAAATAATATACATGCGAGTTATTACGTCATCTTTAATGGGCTACTCTCTGCTTAAACAATGAGGGAACGAAAGCACCATAAAAATATCCCTTTGTGCACGTACGTAACATGTATCATTTCTGCTCTAATTTTAAGATCAGCACCAAGAATTAATTACACACAAACTGCCTAAAACCATAAAACACTCATAAAGAGTACTATTAGTTTATATTTCAATTTATTTATATAATGTATAAATTTAAATAACTTGTTCCGGCATAGGTTTAAATCAAGCAGGCCGTTTTTATATTAGAATGATTACACAAATTGTACTTCGATTCCAACCAGGTACATTATGCTATTATTTATTAACCTGGTGGTAATAATTGATATTATTAATTTATTGATTATAATAATACTATCTTAGTTAGATGCTGAATTTTCTTGAGTGCAGTTACACACAAAAATCATGCACGAAAATTTGTGATAGATACGCACCGATTATCGATCCGATCTGTAATTCCATAAATGTTGTCGCCAATCATAGTCTCTCCAAAGACATGTGGCTGTTGACTATCAAAGTATCTGAAGATTTACATAAATATATTAATTAACGTGTAATTACACATACGCACTCACCTCTTATTAATCGTATATTTTATTTATTTCAGATTATTTCATTGGTATATTTAAACAGAGGACCTACTCAATACATCAGTGCAAGTAATAGGTATTATAGATACAACTTAATTCGTGTGGATTAAGATTTTTTTTCTTCGTATCAACTATTTTGATTATTATAATTATTTATGATTATATGTATATTATAATTTATAACGATAATAATCGATAAATTAGATACAGATAACAAAAATAGTATCGAATTATTAGATTATTAGATCCGTTTTTCGCTTTAAATATATAATTAATACGACCTTGTTTATAATAAGGCTTTAAAAGTAAAAATAACCAGATTAATTTGATACATATGAAATGTTCACTAAACTTTTGATTAATATTGTGTAATGACTGCCAATTTTTATGTTTAACTCAAATTGTCATATCGACCCTTGATTGGAAACTGTAATTGTTAAATTGAGTTTATGTTCAAAGAGTTTACGATGAATCATATCTTAAATTTTTTTTTAATAAGAATCAAAACCCAGCGAGTGTACAGAACTTAAACTTGAATTAATGCGCGCTCAAACAACGCACACCTAGACATCGCTCACCGACACGTGATCTCGGGATATGCTGGAACAGTTGGAGCGCAAGTTCCACACGCGTTTTGCAACATTATTCGTGCAGATATAAAGTAACAAAAAATATATTTAGTCTGTTACTGAATGTTTACATTCAGCTTTAAATATTTATTAACAGTTTTTAAAGTACCGGCTGTCTCGGAGAGACAAGTGGGTACTTACTGCAAATGTTTTCCAGTGACTTAGTGCAAACATCTATATATTATAATAATCGTGCATTTCAATAATGTCGAAATCGCCGGAAGTTTTTTCCGCTTAAAATTGGTCTTTAACATCTTATAATTAAATTACATTAAACTTGTATTATATTGTAACTGGTTTTTATTTTTGTTCTTGATTTATTTTTAACGATAAATCCAGCAATTAGATATGAGTATCACCATCGTGATACATCCTGTATACCTATAACTAATTCTTAATTTTCTGTTTGACACCTGTATGCATAAGGCATGCATATTGCGTTATTAAGATCCCCTAATAATAGTTTTTCTCACATATCCTTCATGTACAGAAAGCGGTCAGTTATAATTTTATTATAGGTTAGATATCTTACGAAATATGGAAATATTATTGGCTCATGTTATATACTTTTCACTATAACTTATTTCATTTCTGAATGGATATAACTTGAAATTCTACAGCGATTTAAGTAACAGAAAAATAACGCATACAAAAAAATTAAAACTAAAACATCTGCCGCAATTATAAAACCACAACCAATCCTACTATAATATTTCGTAAAATATCAATAAACAAATTTCGAAGGAACTCACCGCTGTAAATTGTCATTATAATTCAACTGATTGTAACTAAGAGGCGTGTCCGTACTAGTCTTGCTGTCACTGTAATCGTGGTGCGGCGAAATACCGCCCAACATTACTGAATCCCGTTCCTGCAACAAAATGGAACACTATTATTTTCCCATTACTGATGGCTAAATGTTTCAGGTCTGTATCGCTTAAAAATTATCCAACAAAAAGAAAAGAAATGAAAGAAAAACAACGTCGGTAACACCAGGTGAAGAAAGAAAAGGATTAAGACTATAGATCTTCATAAGCGAAGAGCTTCGATAAAGACTGAAAAGTTAAGAGTTTTGGTTCACACATTAATTTTGTTTTTATTGCACAGGCATGTTAAAGCATTAAAATTTGTGTTTTTATATTTTCAAAATATGTTTCTTAAATTAGTCATTTTAAAATTTTCTATTTAAACGTATACCTCTTTATCAAAAACAGTGTTTTTTTTTAATATTTATATTCTTATATCATTTAACTTGTCTTTATGTTTTATCTTATCTTTTCCAAAATAGTCCATAACTCGAAAAATAAGAAATTGTATGTAAGGAACATTACGATATAATATATTAAAATTATATACCTACTTATCTATTTACCTACCTATTTATCTAGCTTTCTATAGTTTTATTTATATTTTTTATAATTTTATAAAAAATATTTATTGGTAAATAACCAAGAAAAATAGTTACTAGATTAGCAAATTTTAAAAATTATGACGAATGGACAAATTGATCTAAGAAATAAATCTAATAATATAATAAGAAATTATCCGTCATGTGTATCTTTTTAAACACAATTAACTACTATAAAGTCAACAGAACTCCAAAATCCAAAACGGAAACTTACCACCTTACCTCATTCTAATTGATGAAAACCCCATATATTCGTATTTAATACAAATCTGACGAAGTTGCGAAAACGGCAAATCACACTGAATTCGATTTCGTTAGTACTAGCTCCAGTGTGTGTGTGACCCTTAAGTGGGTGAAAGTATAGTACGAAACAGGTTGACATGGCAATCAGGTTATGAGCTGAGACACGGGGGAGGGGACACACCGCATTCCCGCACATTTTAGTCTTAACGCTGCACGAGTCCATATGAACCGCGTTTATCGATTTCGATCTCACTCACATTGTTATTTGTAGTGTGCTAAAATGATTTCGTTCGCTTCCTCATCGCGTATTATTCATTTTCAAGCACAAGAACTAACCAGAAAAGCATTCGAAAATTGTTACATTACACGGAAAAACAATTATTATAATAAATACCCTATTGGATATGGCTGCGTTTTACACCGGCTTATCGAAAGGAACCTTTGTCCATAATAAAATCCGAATCAAAATTAGCAGGACCCGCCAACAAAAATTTCACTAAAATCTGCAATGACAAAATGGTTGGAAGACAATAAAATAACATTTCTTGCGACAGGTCAATAAGGAAACCAGATTTTTTTGAAATTATAGAACAATACAGACCCGTTGATATCAATTATAAAATTAACAATATAATTAAAGGACATGACCATGACATTATAAGACTACTTCTATATAACATATGTGCTATCCTATTGAATTAGCCTGGGCCGTCATTAAACACTTTGTAAGGGAACACAACATAAACCCTATTTGTGTTTGACAAAACGGAAATAGGTAACAGCGAATACAATTTCGACAGTTGCGGCAGAAAACTAGGCAAATTTCGAAAAATATGCTTAGAAACTGGATAATGAATACAGGAAAAAGATTATAGGAATGGAAAACGTAATTGAAGATTTTATCATAGAAGTCGAAAAAACTAGTGACCAAGAGTCACTAAGTGCTTGTAGCGATTGTATTAGTTCAATTGATATTGATTGTGTTGAATAAAATATTATTATAAATGAAGCAAACTGCCATCGCTTCGCTTCGGAAATACTACGCATTAAGCTAAGAAATAGTACCTAAATTGTTTTACATTAATTTATAACTCTCTTATTAATGAACGGATTCAGATAAAACTTTAAATATTAGGGGATGCTTACATACATTAGTAAAAACTAAAATGAAATCGGTTAAGCCGTTTCTGAGATTAGCGCGCACAAACGCACAGTCAGAGTACAGACAAACACACAAAAATTCTAATAACTATTTTTTTGGGTTCTATTGCGTTAATTAAGGTAAATAGTAGTTTTTCTCATAAATCCTCAATGTACAGAAAGCGATCAGTTAGAATTTTATTATATTATGTATACATATATTTTCATTTTACTTATAATAAACCTCATTTAATTAATTTCACTCTTATTTTTTTGCGTTGCAAAGAATATTATCGATATAATCCACCCGGTACGTAATGCCAATCACTACAAAATGGCCATGTGAACTTGTCGCGTACAACAGCTATCTTTGCAAGTTTAAGTTACTTCGTTCTTGATATACACACTATTTCCTTGCCAATCTTTTTTTTTACATAAAAAGATGCTTGACTACAATTTCACCTGATGTGGTGCTGAAGTCTTAAGATATTAAACTTGCTAACTTATAAAATCTTCGCTAGTTATAACCCTTTGTCGAACTATTGTTGGTGAAAGAGTACCCATTCGAACCTCGCCCCACAACAAATGCGAGGCACAGTAGCGCTCTCAGACTATCAGTTGAAAGATTTAACTACATTTCTGTCTCAAAAGAAACTATCGTTCGTATCACAACATCTCAAATTGAAGATTTACCTGAATAAGAAATTGAATTGGAACCCGAAAATGGTATTTTTAAAAAAGGAAGTAACTGACTGCTAGTATTACTAATAAAATACACTTTTAAGTACAACATACATAGAAACTGTTGTCGACATCATGAAAATCTAGACGTAGATCGTCTTCAGGTTTCGGTGTATCCTCAATTAGAGTCTCCATTAACTCCGCGATGTCTTGGCAACGTTTTGTCATCTGCTGTTTGGCGACCTCCGCTGGTTTTGTTAATACCTGTGCAGGAATGGACATTATATTTTTATATGATATTCACAAGCCGGCCTAAGCAACACTCTAAATTGGAATCGATCTATAAGTCTATTAAAACTAAACTCGGTATACCATTTTTTTTTCATACATTTTCCAGATTAATAAAGTTGCATTGTTTGCAGTGTAACAGTATGTACTACCTTGTACGGCTAATATAATTTAATAGTAGTTTAAGAATAGTTGTTATTTTCTATATATTTGAGTGCTTAACCACAAACATTTTGTTGATGTTGATAAATGAATTAATTCATAAAAAAATTGATTCCAAACAACAATAACAAACTTAACGTAAATATCTTAACGATTTTACTCAGTTGGACCATCCGCACCGCATTTAGAATTTGATTTCGTTCTCGAATTTTATTTCAGGTTAGTAGTTTTAATTTAAAATTTAAAAATGTTGTGAAATTAATTATAGGAATTAGGTTTTTTTTTCCCCCTACTTCCCTGATTATGCTGACATGGCAATTGATTAATTAGATCACAATACATTAAAAAAAAGCCTAGCTCTGAATCGTTTCTGTTGTAAACTTTTTATTTTGGAGATCAATTTTCAATGTGTTCACGACAATAACATTGTTAACATTGTATATAATGCATACGTAAGAACAACTTAATGGTGTATAATACTTACTTCGTTCATGATCCGAACGATATTTTCCCTCAAACATTGCGTTTTGGCTTTGTCATCTTCGCTCAACTTAAACATTGTTGCGGGATTGGGCGGTTGGAATACATTCGGATTTCTGGGACCCTGGACAGATTGTAACAAAATTTCATAAATATTCAAGGATTCAAGATTCATGAAGTTGCGTAGATACTCAATCCAAAATCTGTTATCGATATCACCGCATTTTATAATAGCACTAAAGTACAGAACATCCTACATCGTAATAAAAACAAATTTCCAACAATAAACTACAAACCGCATGCTGCAGTTTTAATTACAGGTAAGGAGACGAATGCAATTCTTAACTGCAAATAACCATCAAGCATGCTGGTTTCTAGTATTGCAGAGTAAAAGGCGCTGGTAGTAGACCACAACGGAACGGAACCTTTTCATAACAGCATAGAACATGATAAAATATTGGAATTCAATAATCAATCTGAACTTTTAGAACCAAATACTTTATCTGTATTTGGAGTACAGTTATATATATTATATCCTTAGTGGGCACAAAACCCGTTGGTAATTAGATATATTCTTACTATAACACAACTAAATTACTACGTGATATCGATCTCAGACGTATTGATGATAATTCTAACTATATTCTAGCAAAATGTTGAATTAAGGCAGATGTTACTAACAAGTGTTATGGTCAGGGTCTTCAGAGAATCCCAGGCCGGCTGCCCCATTTCAAAACCTAGTAAACACTTAAAGTGAAATTTTACAGGAGAGCGCATAAACGTGAAAAAGGTCAGCCTATGAAAAGTATTCATTTTAGGTAAAAAAAATAGATATTGGTTTTATAAAATACTAAATAATGAAAACGTAGTACTAACAATATTTTAATATATATGTATATTACATACTTTAGGTCCCTTACTAACTTTAATAATTGACACAAGATAATTAGGTTAGGTTAGGTTAGGTTTTTAATATATCTGCTTTAATGTTAGTTTAAGATGTTGGTGTTTTTGTATTTGGTAGCGACTTCCTAGGTTAACAAGATTATGCAATAAAACGATTTTTGTAAAAAATGTCCCATACTAGGTTTTGAAATGGGATAGCCGAGTCGTACCGTACCGAGATTCTACCATTTACTTTTTTTTCACTATTTGACCAGAGATGTCGTCATTTTACTATGTCAGAGGGTACTCAAGATAAACGTATATTTGTTCCGAATTGCGCCTTAAGAGTGAGACCAGACAATTTAGGAAAATCGTTAAAGTTAACGGTTCAACGATATTTTCAAACCAAAACTAGTCATTTTATGAAACGTGAGCATGAAATTACTTATAAATAAAATTCATTATTTGGTGTATAATTTCACGGGGATGTTAATTCTACGTTCGTATCACGAAACACCACCTACGGGCAAGGTTTAATAACATATTTTATTACCTCAATAACATAATGTTTTCCAATAACAAACTCCAGTTTCTTTGACCAGGGATTTATAAAAGATGACCATTCTGTTTCCAGTTTTATGTAATCGCCATTCTGTACCAGCATCCTTAAAACAAAATGTTGCATTCCATTAGAACACTGTACTGTAGTTATTAAAACATTGACGAGAACCTCAGAAATGTCCGAAGCATATTAATTTTAACACACATATTCGCATTCAAACCGCAAGATAACATTTTATCAGTTATTAACATATGGTACAAGGTGCAACTGACTACAAATTAAAGAGTTTTATTTTTCTCCGCATCATATCAGTCATGTGGTGCTTAAACTAATAATTTACCTAATTATTATAACTATCACAGTCTTGAAATAATTCACGTCAATAGTAAACAACAAAAAGCCGCACCCAAAAGAATACTTAAATTTTTCATGTACTTAACAGTTTAATGAAATTTCGTTTTTGTATGTATTTTTCTCGTTACGATTTACACATGCTTAAAAAATAAACGTTATTTTATACCGTATTTCGGGTGCAGATTTTTTTGGGAAGCATCATATGTACAACAACGGAATACTGCTTATATTTATTTATACATTACCTGTATGGACTACACCGCGGCGCAGAGCCTTCTCTAACGGTGGTCTCATACACTTGTTGCAGGTGGTCCAGATCGTGTGGATGGTACAGTTGCAGTGCGTTCTTATCTATCAAATCATGCGGCAGGTATCCCAGATACGGAACCGACTCTGGATCAACAAACTCTATGCTGCCATTCGCGGCGTGTCGAATTATAAATGGTACGGCTTTAGCTATTACCTCATAAGGCACTGAAATCCGAATGGCATTTATGGTTATATCTGTATATCACTCGTTTTAAAATTTTACAAATACCCCACACAGATAACAAACACTCCAACCTTAACATTACCTACTAAAAAGGAGAACCAAATTGAATCTTTAGCAAATAAACTGGGAATTCATATTGAATATTTCATAAACTCACTATTGTAAGCAGGGAAGAAGGGCGTCGCTTGTACAACAAGGTATATGCAGCGATCGTTCAGTTCGCTTAATTTCTTAAAGGAAAGTTTCAGTTGAAAAGGCATGTACGTGGTGCTCCTGTCTCTCACTGAAAAACTAGAAGCGAGTCCCCGGTACCGTCTTAAACGACACACCACACTCGACGAAGTATTGACTTGAGTTATAGCTATAAAACATAAAAATACATTTATTATTATTACGTATAAAACTATAAAAATAATATTAACAATAACAACAGAAATAAACCAAAGACAATAATATAATAGGAATTAACATTTGACTTTTACATCACCAAAACGAATAATCAAATAGACTAGTAGAAATCACACTTATCAGACGTCGATTAAAATTAAACTGAGAGTAGAAAATGACTATTGAATCTCCATTATTACTTATTGCACCGATTCATCACTATAATATTTTTAATTCAAAAAATTCATGAAAATATGATAATGACCTAAAAACAAATTTTTTTTATACATTACCTAGAAGCAATCTTTCACCTCTTTGTGTGAACAAAAAAAATTACTGGGTAACGAATTCCTATATGTCAGACGTTTTGAAAGAGTTTCAGGATATTACCGTTCATTTATAATATTTCAAAGACACCCTTCGAGAGATGCAATTTTAATTGAATCAACACGTTTACCGTCCAAGAATGTAAAGTAAAAGTAAGATCCTAGACGCAATTATAATCAACCAATTAAGTTATAACTTTTGAACGACTAAACCTTTACGAGGACGTATTGCCAAATAAATCTGAAATTAAATCGTGCAGCGAAATTGACCTAAAATGGACGAAAAAAAATGGATAATCTCACTTTTAAAATTAAAACTAATATTGTATCACACAAGCTAACAACAGACAGGGAAATGAAGTCTGTACGCTGACCATGAATTCGATTATCATTTTCATTAGGTTTTTCACATGTCTTAAACTACGACACTAGTGTTTGATATTTAGTCTGAAGCCGGTCGATACCACGATCGTGACACTAATTTATTTGTTGAAACAAAACAAAATTACCTTTCTGTGGCATACCATTTGCATTTTTTGGCAACGCCAAACCGCTTGTTATTTGCGATGCAAAAACGTTACGATCCTGTGGATAAATAAAATTCATTCATTGCGTTATGTAATTATTAAATAAATATGATTATGAAAACACGATAAAACAAAACTTTTACGGGATAACATATCCTCTGTACGTCCGCCGCACGCGTATTGAACTTGGAGAAACGTTGACGGAAGCATACCATACGCTCGTTTTGAGAGTTACAATTTATGTAAATAATCATTCATTTGAATTTTCATTTACTACTTTTAATATATTTATAAATATATTTTTTGCTTTATAATTAGTCCATTATTGTTGCCTATGTTTGTTGTAGTCGGGGAGTAAATAAACTCAACTCTATTTCGCTTTCTCTTTAATAACTTTCGAACGGTCAAAGACTACATACAAAATTTAAATCGTGCAGTTTGTAAAGTGAGTTATTTAGTGTAGATAAGTGTCTTAAGAATAATCTCAAAAAGAGCTCGCAAATCTTTGACGTATCCAAGATGCGTTAACATTACATACCCGTTCATGTACGAAGTCTAAGAAAGATCTCCCGTTCCACATCTCTCTGGGATAACCCAACACCGTTGTGATTGATGAAGTTGTGTACATTACGATACCATCGTGCATTGATATCACGCACGAAAAGCAGTCCTATAAAATTCAATATAATATGATGTTTGTAAACAAATACCAGAAACTATCTGTGTAGTTGCTCCGTAACAAGAATAGAAATAGAATAAAATAGATTTAGTGTCGACGAGATATAATTACTGAATGAGCGAGATGAAGAACTAATTTTTATCATTATCGTTATCATCACCATAGATATACTATTGCTACTCCCCACGACCATCATTCACCATTTAAACACCATTGCCACTGTAGTGATTACAACCATAACACTCTCGTACAATCTCCAGCTGACATAATAAAAAAGAAATGTTTAAACACTCACACCCCCACCCTAAGATTCCCTGTGTTGCGGGTGACATGGATAAAGCCTAAAAAAATTACGTAACATTCCTAGAGATCGATTTTCAGACCTTGTCGACTCCCAAAATTAGTTTTCGTTTACGTCGACCCCTAGGAAGCCGATTTTGACCCCCAGAGTTCGATATTTACACCACTTTGGGAATCCTGTTCCAAATAATTTGAACAAATTAAATCACACTCACCGAAACGTTGACGGAAGATGTGTGATTCGGATGCATGTCCATATATTTAACCAACTGATTATTGTCAGTTTCAGTCTAAAAAATAAAATAAAATTTAAAAAATAACATATTCTTCCTGCCCTGCCCGTACCTTTAAATTAATCCGATGATTACATATAATAATAATGAAAACTAATAAAACTTATAATTTTGTACACGGGAGGCCATTAACGGCCATTCAGGTATTAATTTGAAGGTATTCAGAGTTTGTAACTATATGCCTCAAGACAAAGATCAAAAGAAGTGTTTGAGAATTTTTCAGCACAAATAACTACCTACGAGTAACTAGTTTATTGTAATATATAGCTTTTATTGTAATATGTAAGTAGTATCTATAGTTCGTGTCAGAAAATCAGATTGATCGCAGTTGTTAACTTCATTTGTTGTGTGAATGCTCTGTCAGAGAAATACCTTTTGTATTTATTTAGGGAGGGAGTCCGTGAGGATACTAAAATATGCATCTAAACTGGTAACTGTAATGTAATGTAAAAATTTGGAACTTCGCTCGAATTTCTTTTAATAATAGCCTACACAAAAACTACGGAACTGGGATTAGAACTTGTTCACGGTGCTTTAGTACTAACGTGAACGTTGCTATGTAGGGCCTCAATAAAAGTAATTTTAGACTAACAGGCAACTGGTAACGGAAATACAAGCATTAATTTCATTTTAGACTAACAGCCCCCCCCAACTTGTTCCAGGCTGAACAATTATCTATCATACTAATTATACGAGTAACATCGATATCGATACTAATCTCTACATAGTATAAAACACAGATGATATATGTCTAGCCTATGTCCATTCGATATAATATTCCTTTTAATAGTTTCAATAATTTCGAATCTGTCCCTTGCGGTCTGAATTCGAATAGTTCAAAAGATTACCCACAGCATTCACACAAATTCACAAAAAAAAAACCTAAAACATTAGGCAAATGCTCATTTAACTTTACAACTTACCTCTCCATGGCAACTAGTGTTTTCCAAACTGCAAATCTCCATACTTTCGACACCTTTCTCGGCTTGCGAGTTAGTTGGAGAAGACCTCAGAGTAACTGTACAAAAAAAATGCTTGAAACGGAAAACAAACGCTCATCACACTTTATCAATACCATATTTCTCCATCATGAATATACTCTGTAAACTGTACATATATCTGCGATACTTTTTTTTTTTAATATCAGTTATGTCAGAATCAAAGGCAACATACCTGCTTTTACTTTACCTTCTCTAGCTTTAAGAGAATTGCCAGTGGTAACCTTAACCGAAGAATCTATAGAAAAGTAATAATGAAAAAAGGAGTAGGGAATTTCACGTAATGGAGTTTGGAATACTCGAGGCCCTGGACTTCTGTAATAATAATAAATCTATTTAATGCGCGATCATCTTTTAAATCAGATTTTTATTATCATTATTTAATTACAGGAAACTACAAGCGATTCAATTCTAGTTTTATTCAGAATAAGTTTATATTATTATTAACTTTGGATTAGTAAAGAAAGGTTGGTTAGTGAAAATAAACTTGCATTTTAACTAAAGAGAGAATTTACTACTAGAGGGTGACTTTATACTAAACTAGCTGAAGGAACAGAATCCCATAGACTGGCCCATATTTCATCAATTAATATAAACCGTATATTTAGAAAATAAATTTGTATTTTTTTATTTATATTGTTTTACAAGGAGAACCTCTAAGAGGTTAGCAGAAAAAAGAAAAAACGAGAGTTTTGCAATATTTCACACGTATAAAAGAGACGTAAAGAAAAACATAACATACCTATCTAGAAATGCCTAAAGAATATAAATCTTCGTCGCGTCCCCGAGACCTGTATTTTGCAATGCATAAAGCTACAAAGCGAGCTACATGCCGCCAACTAAATTACAATTTTAAGCCTACCGTCAATTAATTCTTCCTTGGGTACTTTAAATTCCATTACAGGCTCTGGAAGAACACATTGTGCCTGCGGTTGTGCGTCAGTGGGCATCAATTTAGTATTAGGAGAATTGAATTTGGACTTCTTTATACTATCTTTCACTTTTATCCTTTTTTCTGGGGGCGTGCTCGTGTTGTTGCTGCTACAAATAATGATAGAACGTTAACATTTCTTTATGCTTACAGCTGGCAGAAGACTGACGTACGATAGACGGTAAGTGGCAAAAACAGCCACTGGGCATCAGTAACACCTGTGGTTATAACATGAACGGCGGATTACTAGCTAACGCAAATATGCTTTCATAACCCTTATTTTTTCGTATAAAAGTCATCCGGTCGGGATCAGTATCAAAAATATATAGAATTGTCCGAACTCCCTTACAATAAAGACTTGAAACTTATAGACTAAAACGCACTTCTTACGTATTCGTATTTTACGGTGTTTACTCTGAAAACCTCGTGGCTAAAAGGAAATTAATGCTTTAATGTCTTAGGCAAAACTATATACTTTATGTATTGTCAAAACATTAATTTTTTTCCTAAATCCCCTGAAAAGGATGTCAATATAAATCTTGTTCGTATACAGACTTCGTCATTACGAATTTACGCTACGTAGACTACACAATGCAGCTCGACCGATATGTTTCTAATAAATAACAACAACTAACCAGTATCCAGAAGTCGAAGGATTTCCGCCATACCCACTGCTTCCACTAGAATTACTTCCTGAATGAGTTGACTTCGAACTATGGCTGAAAGAATTTTACAGATGTTACATCACAGATGATTGTATTCCGATCTACAATTAATAATATATGATATGGTCTATAACAGGTCTTACCTCCTCCTTGACTGGCTGTTACTGCAACTGTTAGAATAAGCCGAATCCGATATCTTGGCATTGTTTTCTGAATCGTCTAAGTTGTCCATTTTTTGTAGATTTATTATTATTTAATATTCAATGAATGCGGTAGACTGCAAATAATGCCAAAATTATCAATATTGTTTAAGAACCAGTACAATACACCATAATATAAATGAAATTCTAAAAATACAACAAATTACCAAAT
The DNA here is from genome assembly GCA_003671415.1 of Megathymus violae. Lineage (NCBI taxonomy): Eukaryota > Metazoa > Arthropoda > Insecta > Lepidoptera > Hesperiidae > Megathymus > Megathymus violae. The sequence continues at coordinate 1,159,313 of PDGT01000004.1, read as the reverse complement.
TAATTATGATCTGTTGAAAAATGGAGAAACGAAATATTTGTTTTATGACGTGTGTGTGTGTGTGTGTGTGTGTGTAAATATTGAATTTTACTTAATTCAATTTTACATAGGTACATCGCATCGAACTCTACAATTGTTTGTTTCTTGAATAACATAGACATAAAACGCCAAAAGCAACATAGCTACCTAGGCACAAAAACAAACATTTTTCTATTACATGTTATATTCTTATTATATTTGTGATATTTGTGTTAGCATGAAAATAAAAGTCTCATTCAGTTTGATAATATACTTCTAAAGTAATATCTAATATTACAGTTTATTTAAGCTTTCCATAAATATACCAACCAATTCTTTTTTGAAAATAATGATAACAATACAACCCTGATTTGTCTATTTCATCCCAAGTAACAACGGAATTCCTATGAATGACGGGCGCGTCTGTTTGTCTGTCCGTTTTCACACGCAGTTATCTATTCACTATATGACCCATATTTTCCACTGTTAGGCTCGGATCTACTCCCACAATGCCGGTTGTTGTACTATAAGAAAAAGTTGAGGAGCCCATAACGATTGTATACTATAAACTAATTCTAAATTAGTTAACGGTAAAGAGTAAATAACTATATTTAAAAAAATCAAGTGCATTATTATATCCCATCCCACTCCCCACTGCTAAGATCAAGTCTACTTCTCACATAAACATCAAAATGCGGCATAATGACGTGATGAAATTTAAAAATATTGTAATTAAAATCAAATCAAAGCATTTCTAAATCTACTATGTTCCCTAAATGTATATAGATAAATACATAGTCTGAAATCTCTAAAAATACAAAAATCTTTTTTCTGTTTTGGTGGCCCTTCACATAAGCGTTTTTCCAGTGTAGGCATTCATATGCATAAAATTTGATGTCAGCATATGCCCAGCGCAGATACTAGGACAACATAATGCACATAGACATAGAAAGAAAATGATCATTCAGAGTCCATATTTTAATGGATAAAAAAAAAATAACTGGCAGTAATCGTAAATTACTTGTGCACGTCCTAATACATATGTGGACCATTTGTTTCAGATTAAGAAGATAACTTATAAATCTGTGTGACTGCTATAGTGGTCGCCACCTATCCTATCCCACTTAATTTATCAGAGACCTATGTCCAATTGCAATATTCAAACATCTTTTGGTAAAAAAAATAACAATAATATATATAATAAAAATACTTTGCTATTCCAACTTTCAAGTCCCTTGTTATCACAAAGCAGCAGCTTATTACCAGTCATTCGCATTTATTAGACAATTTTTATTATTACACTTTTAGGGCAAAAAAAAACTTTTTTTACATAAAATAAGATAATGCTTGACAACAAGCCCACCTAATGGTAAACGGTGATCAAGTCTAAGATAATGAACGCACTAACTTATAAATAGCCTATTCACTCTCCTCTTGAAGACTTCCACATCGTAAGTAGCCGGGAACACTGACGCGGGCAAGATATTCCAGTCCTTTGTAATGCGCATAATAAACGAGGACGCAAACCGCGTTGTCCGTGCAGGTGGTAGATTCACTACGAAAGGTTGGATAACTGCCGTACGTGGAATTGTCCGATGGAGGAACGACGATGGGGGAATTAATTGGAACAATTCCTGTGCACACTCTCCAAAATGAACCCCATAGAGACCGAGAGGCTGCCAACCCTGCGCCTGAGCTCAAAGCTTTGCAGATCTGGGTCACCAATGAGCCTCTTTGCACGCCTCTCCATCGAGTCCAACGCAGATAGATGACATTTGGCAGTACCTGCCCAAATGTGACAACAGTACTCCGCACATGGTCAAACCTGAGCTTTATACTGGGTTAAAAGCTGATTTGGTGTGAAGTACCGCCTCACCTTCGCAGGGACCCATAGTTTCCTTGCAGCTGTTTTAGCCTTAGACTTAGGACTTAGACTTAGTTGAGGTTTGATGAAACTTCAACTCCTAACAATTGAAGATGGTCAGTGCATTCCAGGGATACATTCTTAAAAGTAGGAGCCGAGATGAACGGGCTCCTCTTGGCACTGAACAGACACATCTGTTTTGGTTGCATTGAATCTCACAAGATTTACATCATGCTATTCTGTGATTATAATAACCAAATAATACCCAGAAATAAAGCCAAACTGTTTTCTTTTTCAATACCTAAATGGTTTAATATCAGTAACTGAAACTATCCAAGACAATCAGATAATCTGAAATAATTTCATATATGTTACCATAACTGAAACTAGTGGAATATTATTCATAAATGAATGTCAATATCCAGATCTGAATTTTTATATTCATAACATTCCCAGTAAGAATGTTCAGAGGTTTAATGAAATCAATAATAGCAGCAACATTAGCCAACTGCTACATTTATTTTGATGATAATCATATACATATATATAACTGTTGTGATATAAAAAAAAGGTAAGCTGGCAGCAATCCCTGAATATTGATATGATGAAACTATTGTGCCATTATATTTTATTAGTTTGATTGTGATTCTTCACTAAAATTTTGTAATATAAATGTTTGAATGTATAGTAGCCAAGTTAGTCAAGCTAGATACTATTTGACAACTAACATAAAATAATCATGGAATCTCATGATAACATTTACTTCTATCCAATTTGCCGTTAAAATTAATTTTTAGTTTCAATGATGTTCTGCTACAGCAGATGTTTTTTGCATAAAACACCCATTCATTAAAATATACTTGACCATATTTCAACCACTAAGTACAGCAGAGAAATTGAAAATTTTCCATGAGATACAAATTCAGCTGTGTAAAATGGAAAGAACTGAATAATCATAAGTTTTACATATACATTGCTGGCACAACACTAACTGGCTCAGATAATCACTGATAATTATAAACAAAATTACATATATCGGAAATAAATAGAATACAATTGGTAAATAGGTACTTTAGTTAAACATAACACATGTTTTTGTACACACAAAGATACAGACACATAGCAATTCTTTGAACCTGCAAGACTGCATTATAGAATGACTCATTTTGATAATTTGCACATTTTGTAGTTTAACCATATTGATTCTAGACAGCAATCTCTAATTTCCTATCAGACTATCCTCATATTTTAAGGAAATAACAGCTATGTGCTGTCCTGATGAATTTCTACTTCTATTCAAACATTGATTAATAACTATTAAGTAATATATGTATTGTATGGAATATATAATTACATATAATATAAAATAAATAATTTCAATTAGTTTACTCATAATTAAAACTATATCAATTGCATAATTGGTCCATCTACAGCCTACCATGAAGATAATGATAAGCCTCTATAGCGTATGGTAATAATAATAATCACAATAGTATCTTAATTACATAGATATTGTTTGATTTGAATTATTTAACATTAAAATTTAATTAAGACCTTTTGTATAAGTAGGTGTTTATTATTAATGTTGTATTAGCTGTGTAACTACACAAACATATTCCCATAATATTAGATGCCAGAATTCTGAAATAAATTAATCAAACTGATAGGCAAAAAAATCTGGCCATTTTATGAAAAAAATATTTTAATATTAGTAATCATTATTCAACAATCATGTTACATACAACTATTACTGTCGTAACATTGCAGTATTAAATAATCTTTCTTATTTCTTCTCTACATAGTCAATAACAAGTCAAAAATAATCACTACTTACTCCATAAATTAATTAAATTAATCAGTTAAGTATAAAGCCCTTCTTTGTGCTTCTAAAGATTATAAATTTGCATAACTGAGTTTTAATCATGATTGCAGATCAATCACATATTGTGACAAACAAAAAATAATCTGGTCATGATATTTTCTCGACTATTCAACAATTAAATATACATACATACCATGAACTAGTAATCCAAAAAAGTGTAAATTGACCTAGTAAGTGACAAAAATATACTACATGTAAATACAATAGAAAATTTAAAACTCACATAGTTTTACACTAAACCGCAATCGAAGACTTTGTTGAACAAGGTGCAAATCAGTAATAAACCGAAATATAAGATATCCACCTCATTGGATATTGGAAGATTGTGTAACTCACTCCTTATACCTTTTCCCTACGCAGGTAAGCTACCAAACAAAATATCAACTTTCTAAAATCCTAAAACTTTTCACGGACTATTAATAATTAACTTTAACCTTAATAGAATAATATAACAATTACACTCAGCTCCTCTGTTCCTCAGTTTTCACTTTTCTCGGATAACATAGATGAGGTACGAGTTATCAAAATGTAAGAAATGTGATACCTAACGTATTTAACATTTTTAAATACACTTGACGTTGTTACTTTACAAACATAGCGCAATAGTCTATAGTGTTGTACAGTGTTCACCAATATTATCGTATCGAATGAATGAATACGAAAACATAAATGAGGCGTGTATGTAAAGTTTATTTTAAACTTTAAAATGCGAAAAATTATTTTTATTATTTTGTAGACTTTATTTGCTTTTCACATTATTATTTTATAGACTTGCGGATTTCTTGAGAATAAGTACAATACGTTTGAGATAAAATAACTTATATAATCTATATCTGCTTAAACTTAATTAAAATATCTCAATCTCATCTGCTCCATCATACAGTTATTGAAGCTATACTATACAATTATTACTTGCTATTATTGATATATCCATCATTTCATACTAACAAGCGGACTTCGCTTCGCTTCGGAAAACAAAAATTTTTTAACTTACAATCTTACTATTTATGCAAAGATTATCTTCACATCTACAACAGTAATCAAAATATTCTTTGATCCAACCCTAAAAATTATAACGTTGCAAATTTAGTTTTCAATAAACTATAATAGGTCTACAATATTAATTGCACTCATCAATCGTCAGTTTTTTTTTCGTATTTTTAGTATTTCAGAATAGTAGAAATACACCATTGGACGTACGTAGAAAAACAGGCGAACGAGCACGTAAATTTTATTCATATATGCAATATATATATATATATATCTTGATATATATGTTGGTATTTCTTTATATATTACAACGACTTCAGCCAAAACATGAAAAATACAAATAAAAACAAACCGAGCCATTAAAAAGGAATATTACAATCGTATGTATTTTATTCATCGATAACTACTGTACTACACGAATATCCCTGACGCAAGCCAAGAACAGTTCACGCTTTAAAACACGTGAGGTCGCTGTAAAATGAGACAGATATATCTTTTTGTTTCAGAAAATGTGTATAGAAACATTGCTGCCTTCCGAAGCACGTGGAAATAAAGAGAGATAGCAATAATCAAGCACTACAAATTCAAACTTCTGGCAGTGACTGCGTTGCTATACACGTTTTAACATTTAGACTGCGCGTGACAACCGGACGGAACAGGTTTTTTATTATGATTATACTAATAATGTAATCGTACCTCCTCATTCAATTTCTTTTATAATAATAAATATACAAAAAATAAAAAGGTTAAGGGTGAAATTAATTCACCTGTTCCGGTTATGGAATAACAACAGGCATTGAACGTAGATTTTTGTACGGATTGTCTTGATAAGTATACTTTTACTTGCATAGTATTTACTTAGGTACTTATTCACTGAGTTTTATTTTTTTGCGCCCAGTCAAATGGAAAAGGGCTACCCTTCGGAGTTGCGCGGGAGGGGTGTGCTGAATGCTCATACATACCAGCACAGCCGGCTCCGCTGGTTAATGTGGGGTTCCCGATATACCTAAGGGCCTACCCACTAAACACCACCCGGGGTTGGTTTTGGCTATACGGCCTCTAAACTTTCATCGGACGCGACCGCCCTTAGGGAAAAGGGGCGCAATTCACGAAGAAGCATAATATAAACCCAAACATGTATCTAAATAGAAAAACAAAATTTAGGACATCAACTTTTTATATTATTAACATGTATTGATCTTATCGTTTATGCTTCGTGATTAAATAATCGGTACAGCTTTTTATTTGCTAGTACGCATGTCGTTTATATTGACGTTTTTTGTTCCATCTACCTACTTCGAATAGAACAACTAACTGTCAACATAAAAATTACTTGCCTACTGTATGTATGATTGGCACACTAAATTAAGCCGAGGGGCTGGAGCAAAATAATAGGGGGTGATTGAAAATCTGGTAAGCGGTCTAACACTAACATCAGATTGGTACTTCTTCCTTAAAAAACAATCATAAAAAAGGGTCAAGACATGTTGGACGATGTTCTTTCATAACATCTATCTACTCTAAATATAGTTACAGCTAACTAAAGTATAATTAAGCGAAAGTCCCGAGAAGTTTCGTTCATGTAAGTACGTTGCGGTTTGTACAATTCAGTATTTTTCTTACCTATTATGTTTTCCATATCCCCATGACAATTGGCAAGCAAACCTTTAAAGATGGATGTATACGTATGCGGCCATTCAAATATTATGTAAACGTCAAAGGCGTGTGGGGGTCTGTGCTTTGCCTATTTTTAATGACCGGAGGGCGAGGGGGAGGGTGGTCTGGAGGGTGATTACGTCAACAAAATAGATTTTTTTACTTTTTCGGTTTTTCCATAAATATAAATTCTATAAATATTCGGTATCACTGGATTTGGTGTATTATTTAAGTAAATATTTGTTTTTACTATTGATGTATGCCAATGTTGAAATAGTTTACAAATGCAAAACGTCTCCTCTTGATTATGGCTCTATCAAGTCAAGTCAAAACGTCATACCAAGGAAAAAAACAGGCACACCAGAACGAGAGTGAGGCTTATAAGGGTTGCTGCTCGTCGTGCTAATGAATTGATGTGCCTAATACAAATTTCAGACAAATTCCAAAGGATACAACTAGACAAATAAGAAAAGTTTTAATCTCTATATTAGGGGTGTTATGGATATGAAATTTCGGATTTGGATATGGATACGGATATAAAAATAATATTTTACCCGTTTTGGTTACAGTTATAGATACGAAATTAGTTCGGATTATCCGATTGTTTCGGATAATTTCGGTTACAGATATTAAATGATTAATAAGTTGAAAAAAAAAGGTATTTACAAGGTACCACTTTGACTTTTTTCTAGATATTATTATTATTATATTATTATTCGTTTTAGGCTTGGATGTATATATGGGCATACATCGCGACATTATACGCATTGATCAGTAGATATTTATGATGAATATCTATTTTGACATGAGAAGGACAAGGATTATAAGAGGCACCTTCCAATTTTCAAGTCCAAGGCAGCTTCATCTGCACCTTGTTGAGCAACTAATAAAGATACTCAACAGATTATTTCTTTTGGAGATCACTGGACTTTAGATAAATGCGTTTCTTATATTTGTAAAAATTGCAATTGAGAAAGCGTAACTTTCTCACTTTTGCCGAGGTAATTGTAGTAAGATACGCGTACCATGATTGAAGTAATTCTGATGACTGAGTACTACAAAAATTAAAATGATAACAACGTTTTACCGTGACATTTTATTATGAAGTCCTGGAAGCGCAATAGGTGTTGACTCTAGCTGCCGAGCTAAAGGCCTCGGATTCGGCTCAAAAAAACTTTTGCGTGACATAACCTTTATGCATGTATATTAGTCACCGACAACGCCGGAAATCCTAGCGCGCGGGTTTAATGTCTCATTATTAATTTACTATTTATTAGACATGGGACTGCTATACGACAACTTATCGGAAAATTAGTTAGTAGTTAGAAAAAGAGTCAGTAAAAATTTATGAAGTCCATTAACGGCAATGACCTTTTACCATCAGACGACCTGTCAGACATATAATTGATCAATTAATAAAATTACCGTAACAATTTTAACGCATTTCGAATTGTATGAGGCAAAGAGATCTGACGTCAATCTGGGTACTATATAAAGTCTCCTTATTAGTAGAACTGATATCGTTAACAATTATATAGATTAAAGTAAAATTAAAAGCGACTATGGCGGTATTCTGTTTTTCATCTTCAATATAAGTTTATTATAGGTTTTTCGAATAGTCAAATTATTATTACAAACTATGAAAGTCATACCGTAATATATCTCATAACCTGTTAAGAGGGGTTCTCGGCATTGCGTTTGCGTTTGTATACGCTGGTAAGTTCAGTAGTCAATAAATAAATTGTTAAGTGAAAAAACAGAATCTAGTTATAACTGTAAGTAGTAATATAAATAGAAAAAAAAGATATAAGTATATTAAATGAACGACTTTGATCAACCTTTTTTATGTACAGAAATTGGTAGAATAAAATATCCTCGTTAAACAGCGCAGATTTCGTCACCAGAGGGCCGTTGATCCCCTCGAGTAAAATGCTCGAGCAAGGAGGAATTCCTCGAGTCCCGTATTCCCCGCGCATGGGCCGCGCCCCATAGTAAGGCGCCGCCGCGTAGAAAGCCTTCGTTCGTTAGAATAAAATGCCTTGCCTTCTATAAATCTGGGAAACCTGCTCTCGCTTCGCTTTGATATATTTCGCGATATATATCAATTTCTCGGATTATAAGATATACTAGAATACGAGTCATAATATATCATAATCACAATATAATTAGTTTAAGTGTCAAGCGTCTACACAAAATCAGAGATAATAAAACAGATAATCAGATTGTAATAATTACAGTCCAATTTTTATGTTACAACACTTAGTAAAGTTTTTGAAAAGATTTTACTAAATCAAATGCTTGAACATTTCAACAGAAATGTCTTACTTCACCATGATCAATACGGCTTCACTAAAGATCGTAGTACCACTGATGCAGGTGCTAGGCTTCTTAAACACATATTTGAGACCTGGGAGGCATCACAAAATGCTACAGGTGTTTTTGCGATCAATTTTATTTGAAGGGTAAGGTTCAATGTGTTAGTGTAAATGATACCAATTCATCGGGATTATCAACTGTGACGAGTGTTCTACAGGCCTCTATTCTTGGTCCGTTCCTTTTTCTGGTTTATGTTAACGATTTGCCGTATTTCATTAGCAAACATGCGAACATTGTACTCTTTGTTGATGACACATCTCTGATATTTAAGACTAAAAGAAATAAATTAAATTTCGACCATGTAAACAGTGCTTTGTCCCATGTATCGCATTGGTTTACCATAAACAATTTAGGTTTAAATGCTAAATAAGTTTGCACTACCAAATGTGCAGAAGGTAAGCAAAACTCTTAAATTAAATAAGTTTCAGTGGGACGCCCATATATCGGTTCTCACAGGTAAACTTAGTAGGTCTGTTTAGGCCATTAGGAAGATAAATTGATTACTGATGTAGAGACAGCTAGACTTGTTTTTTTTGCCTATATATATAAATTATATATAAATTATTGGTGTAAAGTTGAATATGATTAAGCCCTATTTTTGAGACACCATTCGGACGGAGGCCGAAGAATAGATTTCTATTCACAATGAGAGAGGTGAAGGGCTGAGTCCACCACGCTTATCAAGTGTGGATTTAGTTTTCATAAATTTCTGAAAACATTTTGGGGAACTCAGGCATGCATGTATGCAGACTTCCTTCGTCGAAATTAATGTCCCCCAACTGAAGACCGGCATTCAAACTACTAGCCTATCACTGCTTTTATGAATTCATTTATCATTAACATATATTATCATGATGTAAAGTATTGTAACAAACATTAAACCACATAATATTTATTTTAGAAAGGCAAACAATACATTTCTCTGTTGTAAATAAATTACATAAATTTGATTTCTAAGAAGTAGTATCAAAATAGTTTTTTTCCAATTTGGTCGCAAGTCAAGTGTCCATGACTCTAATATTTATAATAATAAATTTGTCTGATGAATTCAAGACGAAAGTGCGATAAAATCGGAGAAAAACTTAAAAGTAATCAGAATAGAGGTAACTGACAGAGTAGTAAAAGTAGTAAATTGTGCAGAAACTTATCTACGTATTTATTTATAATTAATTTAATGCTAGTCGGATGGGTATTAACTCCCTAATGTTATCTCTTTATGAACTAATATGAGTGCAGTTTTTTTTTTAATAGAAGGCACAAGAATAAAGAGTATATTTGATATATTTGTAATCAATCTTACAAATTAACCAACTGCAGCCAGAAGTAAGGTAGCTATGTCCTCTCGTGGTGAACGAGAAACAAGCTGCATTGTGACTGCACCTTGAGTAGCAACCAATCTAGCTTTGACCATGACCGGAGTGCCTTGCCGCCATAATCCGCCACCTCTAATTTCTTTAACTGCGTCTCCGCCAATTGCTGAATTAGGTAGTCCCAAGTGTTGACAAACCGCTTTAGCTGCTTCTTCTACATTTGTTTGTGATAATCCAAATGTATCAGATGCTTCAGCTGCACTAACAGCCCTCTCCCACGAAGAATCCCAATCTTCGGATGCAGCTCGTGTCCTAAATTGGTCTGCACATCCAATTTCAACTTCTTCTAATGGATATGTGTCAGCATAACCTTCACCAGGATCAGGTAAACCTGTAGTTGGGTCGCAGTCACGCACTACGAATTCCATAGTTGCTCCGATCGTACATAAAGATTCCATAGGATTATCAGGAAATTTCATGATACAAAATACATTCCCTTGCGTGTTATATGGTAATTGCTCACATGCTATTTCACCTAACATTTGATAGCCAGGAACGAGATCGAGGCGAATATGGACCTTTTCTAACAACTGATCACTAAGTGTATTCAAACAATCAAACTGGAGAACCAGGTGATGAGCAAAAATGTGTTTAACGCATCGCACACGATATTCTGTTTCAGGCTCAGTTAAATCAATAGGTTCACAGCTTTTAAACAGTGGGCCCAGTTTTTCTATACCCGGTATAATTTGCAATTGTTCATAAATTGCCTCAAGAGTAACAACAGCAGGCTTTCGAGACTCTACTTGGGCAGGAGCTTCTTCAATTACTTTAATTTCTTCTTCTGGAGGAACTGAGGCAATGTTGAAGGGTTCATCAGGATTATTTGCCAAATGAACTTGTAAAGCTTTGTCTAAAAGAACTGGATTAGGATTTGGTACGTTAATAATGTAATCGTTTATAAGCTGAGGATCATTAGAATCCAATATGGCACTGTAAAAAACAGCACGATCGCGCACCTCATCTTCATCATCTAATTCACAGCGAGATAAGAGAACTCTTATATTAGGAAGTAATTCTGCACGAACAGCACCAAATCGAGCAACGGCAGCCACTGCAGCAGCGCGAACTGGTCCTGATTCCAATATGACGCGGTTGTAAATATACCTGATATATCTTGAAGGCTGGCGTGCTCTTGGACCCTCGCGGCCTAATACATGCAAAATACGAACAGCTAGAGACGTATGTTCACAATCCTCAATAAATTCACAAAGATGAGCGAGGCCTGTTTCTTTTGCATCGGGATTTTCTTCTACTAAGGCAATTATAGCGTCAGCTATAGCAGTTTTATATTCGACTCCACCTTCATCTCGAAGCATTCCAGCTAAAAATGCGGCCAATGATTGATGTTTTCGGGGGTATTTAGAACAAAGGCGTCTGATAGCGTGAACAACAACAATTTTGAATTCATCCGATATTTCAGACATGAAGCTTGATATTTGCTTCATTAAACGATCAATCGAACTTTCAGCTCCAGTGGCTAGAAGGGTTGTTACAGCTAAAGTTGCAACTGATCGGTTGGGATCTGTAATAAGATTTTCTAGATCGACAGTACACGCAGAAACAGCATTAGGATGTTTTGTGGTTAGTTTTGCCAATGTACGAGCACCAGCAAGACGAAGAGTTGCTTTTGATGATCCACAAAATATTTGCAAAACGCTTACTGCTTGCGCAAGATCTTTAGCTGTTTTCCGCAAGTTTACGATCGCATGAGCAGCTTCATAAACGACAATTTCTGATTTATGGCGAAGACATGATTCAATAAAATCCATGTAATGTTCAGACGATTCAGTTTGATCTTCTTCCGCTAATTTAGCTGCGTACCGTATAAGCAGACATAACGTATATGGTGATCGAAGTGGCGATTTAGACAGTTTTGTAACGAGCTTAACCATTGAGAGACGATCATTGCGCCGAGCTCCAGCTACCAAAGCTAATGCATGATAAGACACCATGGCATGATCCGACATCACAGCTTCCTGAAACCGATTAACAAAAATATATCATAATATTTTATAAAATGGGAAGATAAACACGCTTAATAAAATTTATAGACAAATATAAGCTTAGTAACTGAGATCGTCCCTAAATAGATATCGAAATCGTTGATCACAAGCCACTGTGATATCCAATTTCAAGCATATTTTATTTAAAAAACTGAATTTTTCAAAATTACTTTAGTACAATTGGATTGCATAGTAGCTTACGTACTTAATCTGCCTGAGGAATGGAGGAAGCCACAGGGATCTATTCCCAACTAAGTGAACATTTATGTGCTAGATCGATATTTGCTTTAGCGATGGATGTTTGTGATCTCATTTGGTTAAATTCAAGCCGTTCGCAATGCATCATCAATGCAAGGCATCTTAATGTCTTCCCTTGTATGTGTCTGTATGCGGAAGGTAATTTTCAGAACCAAGGCACATATTTTAAAATATTTGTATACACGATAAATAGTCAAATGTACATTTTCAAATGGTAAAAGAAATTATCATTAATCTCAGCATACACATAAACTCGCAAAATTTGCATTCATTTTAATATTAATAATATTAAAGTTATATTAAAGTTTGTTCTATATATCCTTAATGTACAGAAAGTGATGAGTTAGAAGTAAAATAATAGAAAGGTTGCACATCCAAATAGGTATTTCAAAATATTTATCTTTTTAGACATATTATACAACATGTGTGGTATATAATAAATGCATATTATATTATATAGTATATTATTTTCTGCCATCAATTTTTTGTCTATGTATCAGTTATAGGGGAGTCAATTTTGTGCAATTTTCAATAAACAATAGATGTATGAGGACTTTAAAATTAGCACTATATTTGTGTCAAAATTCGAAGAAGAAGAAGAAGGAAAATGTTTTATTTAGATTGAACTAAAAAAAATTAAGGATTGCACTTTTTTCACACTGACATAATTAACTGATATTGTTATGGTAAAATAACACAGCATTTATTTACAATTAACAAGATTACTTTTAATGCAAATCATTGAATTTAAAATATTGTAATGTTATTACAAAAACAAGAAAAACTATATATATATATATATATATGTTTTTCTATATAAATGATTCATTGATTGAGATTTAAATGACTAAATGAAATGATTTGAGTTAGCCAAATTGCTGTTGCAGATTTCACAGATATAATAACCATAACACAAGGGTATGAACCAGCATAAAGCAGCAGATATCAAATGAAGTCTTGCAATTAGGGATATAATCAGAATCTGTAATCCGTTAAATGTAATAGTACCATATAAATCTGTACAGTCAACCACATCAGCTTATACTTATCTCTTATAGTTATCAGGTCTTATAGTTATATGTCCAGTTACAAGGAAAATATTGTTTGTAAATATAAATCCAACTTTCAACACTTCTTTATTTCCCTAAACTTATTTACATGAAATAAAATGAAGATAACATCTGTTCAGATTCAATTGCAAAACACTTACAGATGAAATATTTTTTTTATATTACAATGTCTGACTTATGTTATTTTACAATATCAACACTTTACAGCTATGGCAATATTAGAACAATGTAATGATTTTAAATGGGAATACAACATGAGATATGACATAATTAGTTAATAACTAATCTTTTCTTTTCTTCCTTTTTATAGTTCATAGTCAACTGATTTCACCTTGCAATCTTTATAAGTAGAAAAGCCGCAAGCAAGTAACACACTTTTTAAGAGAATAATTTGCATAAAAGGTTTTTTGCAATCATATGAAGTGTACATCTTCTGTCAACTGCTTCATAAATACAAATATACAAATTTTCTTTCGCCAGGATTGTTAACTATGACAGGAAAGCAGCTGTGCATACTTCAAAATTTCTCACATATCTGGTCACAATGTTTATTGGGAACATAACTCTCAACAACAAATAATAATCAACTCAGCTTTTCATAGTATTTAGGCTATCATTGTGTTATGTGTTATGTATATGAAAAATGTGAAGATTACTGGGTAACATAACAAAATAAATATAAAAGATCACCCACTCATACCCCGATAATAGGATTTGACGTTGTTGATTGCATGGACATACACAAATATGACATCACAAACACCCATTACCTATGTATGAACTAACATTTATCTGCCACATAAATGTCAATATATATCATAAAAGTTCCCAACTGGGAATCCAGGGCACCACTTGGCTGGCAGGGGCACTACTACCGGGGCTATGGGGAGTCTAACAATAAACATTAAAATCATGAATAAATAACAAAGTAGTACCTGTGCTTCATTCACCCATCGGCGTACTAAATCTGGCACGGTAGCAGATAAGTGTAGAGCAGAAACTAAAGCTGCAGAGCTAACTGCTGGGTTCTTGTCCACAATGGCTTGCTTCATATAGCGCTCTATGGCTTGCAACATTGAACTATCACTTATGCAGCACAGTGCTCTTATAGCCGCTGCACGGTACAAATCTTCTTTGCCAGTCATATCTTTAGTCAATGACGATGTAACAATTATGACATCCTGAGCCATGGGACTCAATTCCTTTATTGCTAAATAGACCAGACGCCGCAGAACAATATCCTTTGACTGAAATAGCTTGGTAGTCGCAAAAAATATGTCAGTGGCTTCTTGTACTGTTAGTTTTTCTCCTTGGTTCAACAAATATATAATCTTAGTAAGAATTAGCATACATTTTTTTGGTACAACTGGTGAAGAGTTAAAATACCTCGCTTCTTGCAGAAGTGTTGTTTTATCAAGATTTTGGAAGTAGGAGGCCCCGCCATCTTCTTCTTCCTTTTTATCTCGTTTAAATGAACTCATGGTCTTCCAAATTACTTTTGAGAGTTTAATTAATGTATTTCTATTTATCTGATCGTAAATCTGCTCGTATTCGGTAACGTGTCACTGTCTTAACCCAAATGATACATAGACTAGTTAGAATGGTTTGACATGTGACTATGTGACTATCCAATTAAAGACAAATAATCAATTCAGTTTAGAATTACAATATAATTAGGAGAATGTTATCGTTTCTTCAAATTGTAAATAATTTTGTATATTCACACTTTTAAAATCAAATTTCTTGTACCAAAGTACAGACAATTCGGTCACAGTCACAGACTATTTACTACGTTCAATTCGACAATGCGTGTACTATAGATAATACAGAACAAAGCGAAGAAAAAACAGGGTAAGCAAAAATAAAATTTGTTAATTGCGCGCGATAGTTTGAATCACCAATATGTCCCCGCACGTTGAAAGCTTCTTTTTCAACGACAGATTTACTTTTCCTGGTCTTCTGAAAACAGAGGGACGATTTTGCTGAAGGATCTTCGTACAACACCGTTAGCTGTTCCAATGTCACCTACGCGACTTATATCATCTAAGTGACCCGGATACACGGTGATGATTGCCCAAACTTCCACTTAAGAAGTGGTGTGTAGTCTTCTTTCAACAGAACAAGACTGTTCGGTTTTAGAGAGTACTTGCAGAATCGCCATTCGATTGAACGCCATGTTGAAGCTCCGCTACGTATTTCTTACTCTAACGCGTCCAAAAATGCTCGCGTAGCTGCTCTGTGCTTTGAAACCTATTCAATCTGTTGAAAGAGTATTCCCAGGAAAAGTCTTCATAGGCAGAGCTGTCAGAGATCGGCCAATGGGAAAGAGACCAGGTGGAAGCGGTGTCAAGTCGTCTGGGTTCGATGACAACGGAGTTGGTGGTCGAAAGTTTAGAATCGCCTTGATTTGCACTAAAGTTGTGTTCAGCTCCTCGAACGTCAAATTACAATTTCCCAGCACTCTATTTAAATCATACTTAATGGATTTAACACCTGCCTCTCAGAGACCACTGATATGCAGGTATAAAGTGGAACTGAACATTCTCTAAAGCAAATTGCTCAGCCAGAGTGTCACATTAGTTCCTTGTGTAACTTTTCGGTCAAAAGGCAAGAAGAGCTACCACTTTCCAGTATCACACGGGCTTTAACTTCGTGATTATCCCTGTCGTACACGTTTACTAATACAGTAGATAATAAAACATTACATATATCCGTCCTACCACACTGAGTCCTAAAGCTATCGGTAAGTGTGACATTAGAGTTGTTAGTAGAAGGCTGTAAACATTTATTCATGTTGCTATTTTTATCACACTGTGGACTGTCGACCACTTCAGTGACGCACAATCCCGTTGCATTAATTTGCGCTTCACGGCCTCAATATGGCTTGTTCGAAATCTTCCACAAGTTATTTATGATCTGATATTAGTATCCGGCGTAGATCTAGGACCATGTACGGGGCAGGTATAATTTTAGAAATTAAAAACTTTGAATTCGCCAATACGTATACTGTAGATAATACAGAACAAAGCGAAGAAAAAACAGGGTAGGCAAAAATAAAATTACTTAATTGCGTGCGATAGTTTGAATTACCAACACACAACGTACAGATAGACGGACAAAAATTTTCAAAATGGTTTAATTGATGTCAGTGTGTCATAAAAAGAAAATTTATCATGAAATTTGACAAAAAAATGGAATGTACAGATAGAAAGATACTACAGATTTATAGACTTTTAGTATAGATAAATAATATGTTATTACTGAAATAAACGTATCAGTGAGTATATCATTTTCTGTTATTCACTCCAAATTTTCATGTTCACTCTTAATAGACTTTTATTACGTTTTGTTTGTTATACTTAATAAAAAAATGACAAATTTATTAAACTTTACCATAATCAATATAATATAAACGGTTCTGTACAATCTATTCGTACGGTAAATAATGTTTCCACCAAGTTATAAGATGTGTGACGAGTTTCGGCTTAAAAGACTTATTAATATGATTTTTTTTACTTAGGATTATTAATCGAAATGTTTTAAATATTTCATTATATAATAAAATGATTTTCGCAAAAAATTATATTTCAAGATTTTTTTTTCTGTCAGTGTATATAAATCAATTCGCGCCAAACCGTGTTTATTTTACAACAATAAGACAGCACTTTTCTTCTTACGTATTGAATTAATAGTTTGATTCAATTTCCCTGTAAATTATTTTACGTAGCACCTTCTACGTATGTATGCTGTAAATTAACATAATGGAGTAATTCATCCTTTATTTTTTTTATTCTATTTTGGGCCATTTATTTTATATCGATTTACCTCTCAAAATGATCCCTTATCTTACCAATCATCTTCCGTTGCGTTTAAAAATTGTTTTGGCTATAAGACATGCTTCATACTAGCTTCATACTGATAGTGTTCTATGGAGTCGAAAGCTTCCTCGTAGTCCACAAAAACCACACAAAAAGCTGGTTTTTCATTCTAAATCATGTGTGTAAATCGTCAAATGGTGTGAATGTGGCGTACGCTGCCTTGATTTAACCTTTACGAATACTCAGGAAACTGGAAGTCATAAATTTTCTGGCAAGGACAACAAGATACAACGAGCAAAATATACCTAATTTTATTTACTTTAGACTGTAAAATGTAATATTGTATGATTGTATTTCATACTTGTAATTTTATTTACACGTAGGCATAATATAAATAAAATAAAGCAAAGTAAAATATTACATCAATAATCCATCCATATAGAGTGCCTCTATACATAGCTCTACCATACGTATATGCATACATATTGTTCTTAATTATTGAAGAAAATTTGCTATTTTGTTGTCAAGGAGGACTTTACACGTACAATTTGACTATAATTACCTTCCTTATATACCTACTCTCTAATTAGAAATAAATAAATCTGTTTGTTTTTGGGATAGTATACTAATTATAGATTATATTCATAATAATAATAAGCATGGAGAGCAATATTTAAAATCCTTTTACGAGCTGATTGGGCTCATAATTATTTTATGATTCATAACTAAATCTTAAATAAATAATATAAATATTTGAAGGCTCAGTTATAGATACAACCATGACTTAAATTCAATTTAAGATATTTGGTAATTTTTTTATAAAATATTTTGATGAATTTGGTCATATCGCGTACATAAAATTTATTGTTATTCCTTCTTACTGTTCGGCAAACTGTCATGAATATTGTAGATATAGCTTTCAACTGATATATCTATGTAAAATCATCTCAATAACTACATGCATACTTACAAGTATACCGCAACCACTATCCTATGCGGGAACCAGGACAATCATCATCATCATCATCATCATCATCCATCCATCAGCCTTTGGAGGTCCACTGCTGGACATAAGCCTCCCCTAACTTGCGCCACTCTGACCGGTCCTGTGCCTTCTGACCAGGACAATATTATTTATTAATTTTAGTTTTCTTTATTTCAGTATATACCCTTTACATATCTATATTTCAAAAGTTAGTTTTATTTATGCATAAGCAAACTAATCTAGAATTCAATTCGCGTGTCAATAAACTCCATTTAAATTGTTCGTAATAGGATTTTACTTGTCATCAAAGCACACTTTATTAGAACTAATTGCTTTAAAATAATACGTACAGTCAATAAAAAGGTTTATTTTTCAATAACTTTACATACATTCACATTTGCGTGTATTCATATTCATGCTGAAGGTAATGTGGGACAGCAATATATCTTTTATGCATTCTACTGACGCCGACTCGACTCCGAGCTCCGAGCGCAAGTTCCCGAAACTAGATCGGGGAATCGGCGAACATCTGAAAATCATTAAATTTCAGTGATAACAAGTCGTGAGTGCAATCGGATGCACATTATCGGTTGTGATGTTATTTGTACAAAATATTTATCCTTTCTGACACTGGTAAGTTAATAAAATTGTTCATCTTTTTTAGGTAATTTGTTTGTATACATAACGATTGAAATTTGTTTATTTAGTATCCACAAACATGATATTTATTATTGTGGTCGTATATTCTGGTTGTTTAGGAATGTTTTATTCGCGGATCTCATAATAATAAGATTTTTATGCGATATAATTATATCAGTACGATCCTAGATAATATTACGTAACGTCATTTAAGTAAATAATAAAATAAATTCAATGAACTCTATAGCAATGAAATTGATTTTATTAAGTTAATGAATGCACTTAGAGCTAATTTCGAAGAAATAGTATTTTTTTATTTAAAATATAATGTGTAGTTTTCGAAGAAAATACTCCCAATAACACATTTGCTATTTTTATATTTGAATTCTGAAATGTTTACTGTAATTGTAATATAAAGTGTATATTTTAAATATTATTATTCAATATATAAGAAGTATTTAGAGTATAAATAAGACATTGTACATTTTACATTTACAGTGTACGTTTTGATACAATTCTCTTAAATGTGTTTAAACTATGTTTTTTTAATAATATTTTTATATTTCATAGATGTCTCGATATAGATCTGACAATTATTTGTAGATCTAATTTACTCACGAAATAGAATTCCCAATATTGAATTCGTTTATTTACTGCATGTTTCTGTCATTGGGGCTCCTATATCCATATGTCATAAAATTTATGACACATAAGACATACGAACTGACAGACAGACATAATGATTTTATAAATGTTTAGTTTTTTTCATTATGACTATGGGACCAGCTACCGGCAGGTAACCGATGTCTAATTTACGCCGTACTCGCATTAATTATTTAACAAAAACATTAAACGCGAGATCACTATCCCGTGTCGGCTTAAGCTGAGTCACCCCCGTTTGCCTTACTTTAGTGAAATGATTTTATTATTCTTAGTGATTGTTATCTTGTTTTTTGAGCCGATGAAATAATTTATTATTACTAACAATATCTATAATTTAGCATTTTATATTAAATGCGTCTGTATATGACTATGTCATTGTACTCCTCTTAAACAGCTGGAGCGATTTTAATTATTTTGTTGTGTGTGTTTTGGTAGGTCCCTGGATGGTTCATTTCATAATGGTAGGTGACACAGCGAAAGGATGCCAATAAAAAAATCTGCTAATATTTAGACTGTACAGGGTATAATCTACACATTAGATATTTTTGAAAATTTTAATGTAGGTTTTTACAAATAAAGGCATTTTTTCCAGAACAAGTCTTGCTCGTGGTCACCTTGGCCTTATATTTCTTAGGGAAAATGAAATAATTATTTGTACTTGGACGGTATATTTTCTGATTCTGCTAAGTAAAGGAATCTTGAGTAAAATTTTTCGTCTAAAGGTCAAGCTGTGTATTTTTCTATTCATTTTCAAACTATAATAGAAACTGAATTTTAATTATAGAAAACATTTCAACTGTGGGGTCACCTTTATCTTATAAGTAGTAACATTCCAGCGAGTTCTTAAAATCGTTTAGAAACTTTGATGTGTTTCAAAATTCATTTTCAAAATTAGCATTCAAAACCTTAGAACTATAACATGGTCCCTCAGTGGAAACGCATATAATTAATTGGCGAAAGCTATTATAATATATTTAGACTGTTACACTGACTACCTAATAACATTGAAAATTTATTGTACCTACATCACAAACTGCAAGCATTTGAGGGCGGGGTTTTAACAGACTAAAAGAAAGAAATTAAATTTTGACGATGTAAACAGTGCTTTATCCCATGTATCGCATTGGTTTAAAATAAACAACTTATTTTTAAATCCTAAAAAAACAAACTGTATAGAGTTTGCACTATCAAATGTGCAGAAGGTAGGCAAAATCCTTTAATTAAATAATGAACATTGACTATGGAATAATCCACCCTATTTTTGGGAGCACTTTAAATAGTAAGCTTCGGTGGGACGCCCATATATCGGTTCTCACAGGTAAACTTAACATGTCTGTTTACGCCATTAGGAAGATAACATTGATTACTGTTGTAGAGACAGCTAGTCTTGTTTATTTTGCCTATTTTCATAGTATTATGTGTTACGGTATCTTAATGTGGGGTAAATCTGCGGACATTGATTCAATATTTGTATTACAGAAAAGGACAATCAGAGCTATATAGAGATTAAAGTCACGTGAGTCATTAAGAGAATCATTTAAAGAAATAGGTGTACTCACCGTAGCCAGTTAATATATTTATAGTAATTTAGTATTTATTAAAAAAAATTAAATATGTACAAGCAGAAAAGCGATACACGCAATCATGAAACAAGAAATAGGCATAATTTGGTTACTTCTTCCCTTTCGTCTTCAAAAGGTTCAGCGTTCTTTTATGGGTCTTGGAGTTCTTTTATTATAAGGTTCTTAAGTTGATACGTGAGTTACCCATTGGAACATAAGCCACGCAAGCATTAAAATACAGTATAGGCATAAATATATAAATACAATATAGGCAAAGGATACAACACAAAATTACGACGCGGGGACCAAGTTTTATTACTTACTAGCAAATGCCCTCGCTTCGCTTCGGAAAACTACCTTACGCGTAACGAATGTATCTTCATTTTTCTGGGTTTTTCACGTTCTGTTAATTTGTAATACATATATTAATTCATAACATTTTTATTTATGGAGGGATTGTAATGAAACAAACTTTAAGTATTAAGTGACGCTTACTGCATTACAATATTAACTTATAACTTTTTTATTTATGGACTGCTTACAATAAATCAAACCTTAAATTTTAAATTATGCTTACTGCAATACATTAGTGAAAACCAGAACAAAATCGGTTAAGCCGTTTCTGAGATTAGCCGGAACAAACGCACAGACAAACAGACAAAAATTCTAACAACTATTGATTTGGGTTCTATTGCGTTAATAAAGGCCCGTAGTAATATTTTTTTCATATATCGTTCGTGTACATAAATCGATCAGTTAGAATTTTATTATAAGTATAGATTACGTTTTTGATTGTTCAGAGTGGAGCCTCTTTTGTATTTTAAGACCAAATGGACACATACTTGAGAAGCAGAACTGTCTTTTTCAAAGCGAAACGTATGGACACGTTACTGTTATACGATTATTTGTTATGTGGACCGTAAAGGAATGGAATAACATGCAAGCGTCGGTGTTCCCGTCCGATTATAAATGAATGAATTTTGTTAATTGTGCTTTATTATATCATTACACCAACACCCACCAACAGATGGGGTTGCAGTCAAACCTTAACCTATAATAAGAAAAAAATATTTAGCGTTTCTTATAGGGTAATTTTCGTAAGCGTTTATCGATGACACGATCTTCATGTGGATGACTGCAATGAAATGAAATAACTTTTATTAATTAATTTACATTACGTAAATAGGTGTTTACCTATGAAATGTTACGTTGTATTCAAAAGCTTAAAAGTAAATATTTTTTATATCTTTATGTCTGTTAATGAAAGCATGCACCTATGCTATCGATGCATAATTGTCAGCGCAGTGGTAATTTTTCGATGCCATTTTGCAAAGGCATTTTGCACTGCCTCTCGATTATATAATTTTTTCCTAACAAGAAGATGTCCAAATTCTTCAAAAAGTAGAAAACTTAAGGTGCAAGGTCTGAATAGTAAATGATGGAGAGCTTCTAATCCAAGCTTTCGTAGCTTGGAGAACGTTTATCGGAAAGTGTGGGAAGGTAACAGAGATCGCATTTTGTCGTGCGGGAGCAGGGGGGTGAGAGACTAACCAATGATGCTAGAGATTTGCGAGCTTCTTCAATAGTCACGCAGTTCACCATTGTGTCCTGTTATTTACGGCATACATCCGCAGTAATGTTCGTGATGTTTAGTAACAACCAGTGATGCATCACACCGGCTCTAGACCACCAAACAGTGAATGTCACTCTTTTAGGTGAAATTTTTCGTTTGCATTGTCTAGGTGCTGATTCAGTGTTGAGCCTCATGACATCGACTAAGAGCTCATCCTCTTACGATTATCAAAAAGAGTCCACTTTTCGTAGACACTGCCATTCAAAATCCTATCGTTTTTGTGACTTTTAAGCAATGTACGGATTTTGTCGCACTGGCGATCATTCAGTTCGTGTGTCACTCATTTTCGAGTTCTTTTACTTTGTCAAATTGAAGCAAATTGATCAATATTGTTTTGCTGCTTACATCGAAATGTAGAACATCTTTTTCAGCTGATCAAGAAGTTTACTTTATAAATCAAAAGATCCAAATCAGATGCGTTCAAATCAATAACGGGACGAGCGATTGTAGTGGGCGCTCCGTAGGTACTCGTATACTTCGTGAATGTTGTATGCTGTTTGCTCCACATTACTACCATGACGAAACAGATTCAAATGTGATGGTAACAAAATACTAATCAATAAACATACAAGTAAGACTGAATTTTAAAATAGAATTTCATGTTTTAAAAATAATTTCATTTGAAATTAGAAGTCTTAGCCAATCTCATAGGTAAATAAATAAATTTCAAATAGCTAATAGTATAGAACGGTAACTTTGTGGGTAGAGACTTATTTTCTAGTTGTATTTAATGACTTTTCATTACGTCCATTGAGAACAATATAATTATTCATCGGATTCTTCAAAGCTGCCTCAAGACATTTACTTTAAGTAAAGTGTGGCTATAAATTATCTTGCACCTACGGCAGAGAAAAGTTAAATGAAATAATAAAACTTATCATCTACATCATCAAAAACAACATCAAGTTTTACATTTATCATGTTCTAATCATTAAAGTTGTGTACAGCCGCCATTGGACTACAAATCTCCCGAGGATTCTTCAAGCGGATCGGAGCGGATCGAAGAATTGGTTCGCTAACACCGGTTTCCACTTTGAAGATGTTGCTGTCGGTGAAGGTGAATGGAACTTCGGCGTGCTCGATAAAGGCAACTGCATATCTAAATCTTTCGGGAAGGAATAAGAAGAAACAGTTAAGGTAAGTAAGTACTATAATGCAAGATTTCCCGTAATAATAAAAGTATTGTTTCTGGTTCACTAATCCCCTCGTGAGCAGGTCACTTACCTGATTTTGAAGTAATAGTGGGCCATAGGAGTGTAATAAAGGTATTAATTTTCTAGTTTACCTGTATAGTTGGGGCACGCGAAACTTTTAGGCATATTGCTATGTTATCATATTTCTTTATTATCGTAATCATCAATCGACAAATTGAACAATAAACGTATAGGTTTCAAATAGCAACCGCATCAAAAACAATGTAAATCATGTATATTAATCATTTTATAAATTTCATATTTATTCAATTTTATTGTTTTTATTAGTTCTTTATAACATAATGGCTTTAACATAACTAGTTATGATGTAGAAACTATACGTATTGTGTAATGTAATAGCTGACGCATCGCAGTCAAAACTTTATTCAGTATCCGCTGAACAGAACATATATGCTCAATTGTAAGTCCATTCTGTGGAAGGAGATCCGGTCATTAGATGAAAACATCCTACTCTCATTCATTAGATAAAAATAGATACCTACCTGTCTCAGGGGCGACAGATAGATTATGCCGGACTCCGTCCGCTGTTCCGATGATCAAATCCCTTTTGGGAGACTTTCTCGACGTTGGGATGGAATTGGAGTTTCACCATCTTATTTCTATTAAGGGACGCGCGTCAAAAAACACACCACCACCAGGATGGACTTATCAGCAACTCTTGACCTAATAATCCCACCGCAAATGTACTAACCACTTACTTCGACAACTTCCTCATATATTCTCCCTTCCCTCCCTTCTCCAAGAAAAACAAGCTCAACAGGTCCGCCTGTTTCTTTACTAAGCGTCCTAGACAAACTATAAACTTTTCGATGAACTATTACTGAAAGAAAATTTGTTTTTGTGCAGAGAACTCTAGATGAAAATTCTGTATTTTCCAGACTGATTAAGCATTCAAGATTTCTCTATTGTTGCTTATTGTGAAAATTACCGTCGGTAGTCAAACACAGTAGGTATAGCATATAGTAGGTATAGCATATAGTAGGTATAGCATATAGTCGGTATAGCATATAGTAGGTATAGCATATAGTAGGTATAGCATATAGTAGGTATAGCATATAGTAGGTATAGCATATAGTAGGTATAGCATATAGTAGGTATAGCATATAGTAGATATAGCATATAGTAGGTATCGCGGAGAGCAAACAAAAATTACAGTATCCAAAAATGGTCGTCACGGCCTCCAGTGATTGTCCACTAATGGTCTAAAGCTATTGCATATTTATAGAATTATAGTATTTTATAGGTACGTATTCTTGGCTCTTTGTTATCATCATAAAATTTAATAATTTTTATTAAATAGTTTGCATCTTGCCCACCTTGCATCATTATCTGCTTGACTAAATATCATGCTCCTTATAGAAATAATTAAGTTTCGGTTAGCGTCGGAGAGCCAGTTAAGAAAAGAATTGTCCGGTCCCACTTGGCCGGCAACGCTTCGGCAAAACCTTTGACGTTACGGTCCGGAAGCTGCGGTGACCGTTTACAACTATGTGGCAAGACTACTCGTTAGTCAGCTGTTTACTTAAAACATAATATTCCTATTTTAAATAGGCGACGAGCATTAATGAAGAGTCAAGATTCTCATTTAAAACATTTATCTACCTTTGGATGGGTGTACTTACGTAGCTACAATAAAAATAACAACTCGCTTTTTTAAGTCTTTTATTATTTACCGATCTACAAATACATTTGTACATGGGTAATTTGAAACATTCTGTGGCGACATTTTTGCCCTAACACTCATTATATAATATCTGAATTTATTAAAATAAGCTTAGTTTGAAATTATTCTATATCTCTTACTAGCAAATAAATATTTACGTCTATTTGGAAATTATACATAGGTATGTGAAATGGTGGAATGTAACATAATTGTTAAGGTAAATAATCTGTACTATTTATGGAAATTAATCTATTTTAAGCTTTTTAGAATTAATCATACTTAAACATATTAATTTTTGCTAATAAATTTTATTGGGAATGTTATTGTAATACAACGATATATTTTACAAAAAATATTATGATTTTTATTACCACCTGAAGGATTCTTAGATCTTTCCCTGTAAAATAACACGACTAATTGCAACTAAAATGAAAGTTGCGTAAATAGGTATAGTATATTTCTTTTCGAAATTAAACATTTTCAAGTATTGACCTAACAGTAGCTGCATTTTTGTATATCGGAAGTTACAGATATTATAACAAGTCATTTTGACATTTGACGTCATTGATATTAATATTAAAAGGCCTTTTGTTTGGAATACTGTTTGAAATCAACTGTAATTTAATTAGATTTATACCAAATTTTTATCTTAACGAAAAAGGTTTGTAACTCTCAAATTGAGATTTTTAAAATGTATACTTGTTATTTTAGCAAAATATGTGTATGTAATAGTTAAGTTCCGATGTACAGATATTTACTTTAATTCTTCAGTGGTTTATGAATCAGTTTACATAAAATAATAGCATACATATTTTAAAGGGCTATTTAGATATTCAAGGTTTTTTTTTATCAAACTCTAATAATATTTAAATTTCACTTTCTCATTTCGAGGCGATTCCGGAATCCGGATTCTATTAAGGGAGTCAATATTTTACTAATGTAAACACAACAATACTGTATCAAATGAAGATTGTCTTTTTACTTTGAGGTATAGAACCTTAAAATTTATTATTTTATTTACAAGCCCTTTTTTTTTTTCAAAGTAAATAAAGAATAATAAGCTTATATAATCGGAGAGCTGGCATAAAAGGTATCCCCCAATACCTATTAATCACTGATATCATTTAATTTAAGATACTGACTTATCACATTTATTACATTAATTCTAATTTCTTAATTCAATTACAATATAGTTAACACTTGAAATAAAATATAAATGCTTCTTTTATTTTATATTTTTTGAAACCTTTGAACAAATGGTTTTACCAAGAACAGAAAATAATATGTTTACATACAATCCTACGCTCTGCAATTATAAATATATTGAAAGACATAATTATGGTATTTTTAAGTTACCTATTTAAAAATTCCTATTCTTATACAGGATGGGTACGACATTACAGATTTATATTATAAATTACCGTAATCAACAACTGTCAAATACTGGGCTTCGGTGTTGTCTCAGAAGCGTAGGATTTGATTAGTAATGTCTACCACCTTGGTCAAGTGCAGTATGGCAGATTTTACTCATCTTTGAAACCGCGGAATAACACTCAAATATGCAGGTTTCTAACGATGTTCTTTCGTCAAAGTAAGTGAAAGTTATAACTTATTGATCACGTCTTCTTATAATGTCGTACCGTCTTAATTAACCTGTATACTTTCAGCCCTAGATTAAACACGTACAAACACCCTATTCGAGATTCAGAAACACGTCTAAAATTTTTGAAAATATTTTGATTATTATATTGATTTACAAACATTTCTAGGTAATTCAGACTATACTTTTTGAAAGTTACAATTTTTAATGGATAAAGTCCATTTACTGCATTTGTATTAGCAGTATTTTTGATATCACCATAACGCTTCATAAATAAATGGATTCCATTCAATTAATGAAATTTTTGGTACCTTTCTTATATATTATTTTAAAATTTTGCACAATATAAACTTTCCATTTATTCCATTAACATATTACATATATGTAGTATAAACCTAATTACTTATTACTACATTTTACTATTTAATAGGCTTGACTTACAGAAAATCGTTAATTAGCTACAATTATGTTATTGTATTTAAATAAATAAAACAATAATAATATTATGTGCAAAACATTTATAATAAAGGTATGATATAAATTAATATAAATACTAAGGCAACTGACTCAAAATAAGTTTAAAAATATCAACGTAACACATCTGAAAATAAATAAACAATTAAATAATAAAACTATATTTACTAAAATCTTGTATTTTATATAATGATTAGCTTGGCCGAAATTACTTAGGCACAATTAGCTAACAAAGAGATACACATTACAAACCATAGATTTAGTATATACTTCATACTAAATTTATGACAAACAAACTGCCAAGCAGTGCACTATTAACAGCGTCACATCACAGAAAATTACTAACAACTTCGACTTTAATTAATCAACTATAATGTTATAACAACGATAATAAAAATAAGATAACAAATTTATGAATATTATGTATAAAGGGATATGCAACAGAATAATATAATGTTTCCTAATAAAAGTTATAATTCAGAAAAAAACACTCAATTTGGCTTCCAACACCTCCGTGTATGTAAATATTATGGCCATAAGATTTTTTATTTTATTTTAACATTATCAATACGGTCATAAAGATTTGAACTGATTATGTAGTACATGATTTAAGATTTCTTTCTGTCTATTTTAGTAAATATTCTACGATTAGATACCATGTGAAATAAAATACAATTTAGTTACAATCTGAATTATCATTTTTGCCAACAATCTGTGAAATATCTATAAGTTCTTGTGTCTATTTACAGACATTCAATAGTAATATTATGATTGAACCTATATTTTCATTAGGCTCTCATTATAACATTTTGTTTTGAATCAAGCCGTTAAGCGACTGCTTTACTGGATGTAAAATTTGTCTATGTTTAAATATAAGTTAAATATTATTGTATAATATAAAGGCAGCGCAAGAAATTATCTAAATGAAGATAATTAAACCAATAGTTATACTTTTTATAGATTTAAAAGAATAAAAGTTAATTTTTTTTAGATTCAATATAAACAGCTCTATATACAATTTTCAAGAATTTACCACTCATATTGGTATACGATAAATCGAACAGAATTAAACTGCAATAGAATTAATAAAGTTAATAAATTTTGAGCTTCACTTTATTTACATGTCTACGCACAACGATTTGACCGTCGAGGGAATTTGTGCCCAAACAAGAGTAAAACAAACAAAGACTTCACGAATTTTTCTTAAAATTATGTTTTAGGAATTTGACATATGTATGTATGTAGGAATTTGACAAAGCTGTGAATAATGGGGAGTTGCAATAGGCAATACAGGTTATAATGTTTTTTTTTGTCAAACCATAAAAACATGTTTAAATACCAAATTATTATACCATGATTATATTAAGAGACCGACTTATTTTCACAGCAAGAGTTTACGCTAGCAACAATGAACTGCACTGGAAGATAAGGTATATGTGATCATTACAAACATGGAAGTTCACTTAGGGAAGTATAAGTTATTACTTTCTTTTAATTTTCCATAATTTTTATCTATATTACTTATTTTACTTTTAATACGTATACATAAGGATACAATGTAGGCAGCATTGTGAGAGGACACCTAGCAGTGTTCACAAGGTTGCAAAGGAGTAACTCATATCCGATATCAGGGGAGCTAAATAAAGTGATTTGGGTACAGCCAGTTTTATTAATAATTATTAAATTTATTTGGAAATTGTAATCCATGGTTAATTAGAATCATTCATAATATCGTCCCGCTATTAATATAATTTTGGCGATATATGTACGTTTAAGTTTACGATACTTAATTTTGTAGTATGGTCGGAAGGCCTGCTTTTGTCGAATTCACACACTTAAAAACCTTTTTTTTCCTTTAATCTACCTTTATGGTGAAGTTTTATTACGGAGTTTTTTCCACTTACATGTGGTCTGTTATTAATTTTATAGCTTCTATACTTATATACGTAACATATGCGAGCTACGTCATATAATCCTATGTATTTACATTGAAATTTTATTTTATAAAATATATCAATTTTACCCAACGGTCATACAAATCCAAAGTAGCAACGCGATAAGAATACAACTTTACTCCAAACTTTGAATTGTTTCACCAATAATATTAGCTGGCCTTAATCTAAAACTATCTCTAATTGAGAGACTAAAGCTCTCGCTTTTTTTTTTCAAATTTTTTTTTTGTGGTAACCACACTTTTAATGCATCAATTAGTATTGTTTTACTCACGGTCTTATTCTATAAAGTCAGTAATAATTCTGAACGTTGAGATGTCAAATTTGCCGAAACAATATTCATTATCTGTAGTTAACTTCTGATAAATATTGTAATGAAATTCCTACGGGTAAAAGTCTAATATGTTTTTCTTATAATACGTATTATAATACTATATCAACTTCTAAGCGATGCCTGTCATAATAATATTAGTCTAACAATCTATATTAAGTGTACACGTAACATGCTTTATACTATCTTATATTTATGAATCGCTTGTTGATAAATAAATGAGATGGACATTCTTTGAAACGTTACAAGACGCTCATACGTATACACAGATTCGCTTGTGTTCTAAATGGCTTAATATTACTTCATTTTGCAGTCAGTAAATATTCGTATTAAGTACGTTCACGTACTACGCATCGCGTATGACTGTATAAAAGGCCTTAACGTGGTATTTTTGTAGAATTCTCAAAAATTATTGAGTTCAATTTTCAGAGTGACATTATTCTTTGATCTCTCATTCATTGGTCTAGCAGTTGTGCGATTATGTTTCGTTTTGTCTATGCACGTTATAAAGAATATAAACACATTAACGAGAAATTTAAATCTGACAAACCATATGTGTCTGGTATAAATTTGCAGTTAGTAAAAAATTACCACACTCCTGTTACTGTATCTTGTTATTTTTTAGATTGCTACTTGACAACTGGTGGACTGCATGACTATTTGCTACTCAATTAAAAAAATTATATGCGTTGTCCACAAACTTAAATAACTATGTGCCTTTTTGTAAAAAATAAGGAGTAAGTTAAGTATATAAGTATTTATAAATTTGATATAATGTAGGCCGGCGTTGGAACTTCCAACGTTACACGATTCGATCTCCTAACGTTAACATTATAGGTAACAATTAATACTGGTAGTTACATATTAGTACTTACTACCTGCTTTGGCACGTACTTGAATAGATAAAATTGAACATCTACAACAAAATTATATTATTTATATATTATCCAATATATCCCACGTTTGGTGCAACTAATACTCTATAAAAAATCATTATGGAGTATTGTTATGGTTTGATTGTACTTAAAAAATTAAAGTTCTTTAATATCCATGGAAATATACATACGAAAAAATACATATATATATATATATTACTTTTACCTTTATTTCTGATAAATACTTACTATCAGGCGCAGTGAACTGTACCTGCACTTTCAATTTAATTTTTCATTCAATATTTTAATGACAATTCTGCATCTTCACCATGAAGTACATATAAACGGTCATTTTAAAATACACCTGTACTTAAAATACAACTTAAATCCGTTGAAGTTATTTTTGGCCAAAAAATTTATGCGATGCTATATTTATAATCAAATTTTTTTGTAAACTAACAATTAATATAAAAACTATTTTTAGCATGTTTAAATATGAAATGTTACACTAATTTTATATTCGATGTATTGTTTAATTACATGAAACATAGCTATAACTATAATCATGTAGAATACTGGAATTGGCTCTTTTTATACATAAAACAAGATGAACACATATAACTCGTCATATATATGACGTCGACCTACTATATTAAGTATTTTCAAAACTGGTTTCTTCAAATATTGTAAACAACTTCAATAGTAAAACTAATCCACCTTCTTCAAAACTAACCTACTAAATCTTTGGTGTATAAGAGACCTTTGGTGTAATCATTTGGTTTATGTATGTAAAAATCTAGTATCAATCAATGTATTTGCTGTAAAAGCATTAATCGATATTTTACCGAATTCTTAAATTAATGACTAAAATATCAGCCAAGTATTCTGAGAAAGTAATAAATTATCGGACGATTCTTTAAGTGTATTCTTTGGTCAATGATTGTTATGGTGTGCGTCTACTCTTTACGTCAATGTTTATATGAACTGCTCGGTCATTCATGGAACGAATGTTGTTGACTATGGTAACATCGAATAAGCAGTATGAGACGAACATCTTACACTTTTATTGTTCTATTGAGAACACTCGTCACTAGGTGACAGCGGAATCAGGTGACAATACGGTGATTCGTACCTCACACAGACAGGTAGGGCCCACGACAATCTTTTTACCTGGAATTGAATATCATAAATGTTAAAAAAGTAACAGATTTGAAATAAATGAATGCAATTATTATAGACAATTATATTGCGTATTGCATCAATATAATAAACAATCGTAATGTATGTAATTTTTGATGAATCTGTTAAGCTACGGTTTCATAGAAGTGTTCGTCATATATCGGCCGTGACGTACCATGTCAGTGACGTCACGGAAACGTTATCTGCTTTACGACGGTCAGTGAACATGTCGAAACCTTAATAGATTTTGTAAGAATTTAGAAGGAAATTTCAAATTAAAATCTACATAAATACCCAAAATAAACGAAAAGTGCAAAAAACAAGTATACACAATGTTTGGTATAATTGCATAGATTATAATTTGATTATTCCTCGTCATTGAAAACAACACAACTAGTGTAAGGCGAAAATATTCCCTAGATTTGTAATTATTGCAGTGAATATGACGATTAAAAGTTTAAATGCATATATGGCAGTACAAGCTGTAAATAAATTTATCTACTTCATATTCTTAATCCCTTTTTGTGAAGATTGTTCATAGTATAACAACACTGGGAGTATTTACTAGCACTAGTAATTACTAGCACTACATTTAATAGAGCTCTTTAACTTTTCATATATGTATATACGTTCCCATTAAAATGTGAAAAGACGGCTATTATGGCAGCGGTATGGAGCATTCCTAGCATCATCACCGTCAAGACAGTCAATTCGTATTTTAATGCATTTCTGATATCGCAGAGTTAGGAAATAATAGCTTGTGTCTTATTACACCGAGATGCCACGACAATGGGAGTCCGACGCGCAACCTTTTATCCCTTTTATTAATCCTTTTAGATTTATGTACTTTTCGTAGCTATTGGTCTATTTGTTACTTAAAAGTAACAGAGCGCCCTCTTTCGCCATTTTCTTAAATTCACTGTGTAGCTTCTAAAGAGCTGCGAAACCTGTGTCGAATTTATTCCAGAGGGCGCTTAATTGCATTTTCATAAACTTTAACAGATGGCGTTGAGAAATTTCAACGCAGCTCTTTAGAACCTACACAGTGAATTTAAGGAAATGGTGAAAGAGGGCACTTTGATACTATTAAGTCACAAATAGATGGTGCGCAATTATATGTTTAAAGGTTTTAAGAATTGAAACCTAAACAGATACTAGTTTACTCCCTTTTACCGTATTTCTTACAGAACAGAAAATTATATTTTAATATATCGGGTTATCTTCACTAAGTCTCCTTCCAGGCTCAAGCCTGTTTAGTTACAATATAAGACAGATAGGCTTATGCACAACTGCCAACTAAGAATTGTTACATGAATAGCTTTCAGTGATGGATAGCCATTTGTTTACCTTACCTAGTCTCCTTATCAAACGTTCATGGCGTAGTACACGGGGTTTGGCGGAGGCGCCATGGGAGAAGTGGCTACGGGTGCAGGAGCTCCCGACGGGGCACCCTCTGGAGCTCCACGCGCTACGCGTGACGGTGACCCAGGCGCAGGCTGGTACAATGGCGCCACTACCTGGTATTGTAAAATTCCCTTTAATAAACCAATATTCGAGTAAGCAGTGTTTTGTAAAAGGGTGGTGAGGGAAATATCCGCTGTATCCTATATGCACCTTAGAAATGAGACTATAAGGGAAAGATTCGTAAAAGGAAAATATTTGACATAACCAGAGTTTCTGACATATCTCGATAGTATTCTCAAAGATCAGCGTGATAGACTACAGCCTACAAAACCCTTGCAATGTAAGAGAAGCCCAGCGATGGGCAGTTGTGGGTTGTTAACTATTAACGCTTCATCAACGTCACAATTATGTATAATCCATAATTTTTATTATATAGTTTGAACATTGAGTTATTTGTATGAAAAATATTTGTGTATATATATATATGTTAAACGTTACATGCGTCATATAAATCTGCTTACCTTTTCAGAGTAGCAAATCATCTGTTTTCCACCACCAGGTTGGGGGGCAGGAACGGGTCGATATCGAGCTGGGGCGGGGCACAGCGACTGAAAATTACGAATGTTATTTCATTCATTAATTCATACCAAATCATCGTACTTATACGATTACCCATTATATTAACAGTAAAGTTGTTATGTAAATATGTTTATTTGCATATTTTTTTTCCTTTAACAATGTTAATGTTTACGTTTAACCATAACGTTGTACCCCAAATCAAGCTTTTCATTATCACTTTAGATAGATTTTTGAGGAGTCGTCAATTTTCGTTCAATAAATTTAAAGGGTGATAGGTTACTGTTAGTGGTTAAGTCAGTTCCGATTGACCAAAACATACAGACTTATTAAGATGATGAGTATGATTCAGCAATTACGCCCGTCCTAAATCCTTTTGGATTGTGTGTTACTTACGTTCATTTAACGGACTCACATATTTCAGCCTGCTTTGTAGTAGTCTAGTTTGGGTTATGTTGTTTTTAGGCTTACACAAAGAAAAACAGGCCAGTTCCCTAAGTGGAACGCAATATAATAGTTCGTAGACTATAGTATGATATTTTAAAATAGTATTGTACTTTGCAATTATGGCGAAAAACTCTACTAGCTATATTTATAAAAATATTCACGAACCTTATATGTTTTCAAAACTAGGTAAAAATAGGCTTTTATGTCGATGATAACAGGTGACCTGGGGTTAATGCTCCTTTGGCTAGCATCATATCTATGGAAAATACGTGGCGCAAGATGAGTGCGTTAACACATGCAATGATTTAAAAATTATGAATAACATATCAAGGCGAAATTATTTTGTATTTTAAGTTATTTCGACTGTTTGGTAAAAACGTCATTTCGGTATTTTATATGACACGGTAATACTTGAGCAAAAACGTGCCGAATATAAGTGTGTAGGGAAAGTCGGCCTTAAGATGCCAATATGGTGCAAAAAAACAGAGGATTTATATTGTACGGTACCTGCAGAGAATGCGTATAGTGCGCCCGTTGTGGTTGTCCTATAGGCTGCGGGGTGCTAGTGCCGCTACGGGCCTGCGAAGGTTGTTGATGTTGCTGTTGGTGTTGCTGTTGGTGCTGTTGATGTTGATGTTGCTGTTGGTGTTGCTGTTGGTGCTGCTGTTGATGCTGGTGCGGCTGCTGTTGCTGGTAGTAACTGTGCATGCGACTGTCTGAAATTAAAACGTATTATTGTTTTTAGGCTTTCTAGGTCGTTGGACAAATTTGTCATTATTAAATTTTCCTTTGGTTAAATATTAATTAAACGTGTTACTGCTCATCCGGGCAGTTGACATTTTCACTTCACCAGTTATTACACGGTCCTATACCAACGGGCTTCTGATTCGCGATAGATACGTGTTATATATTATGTTAGTATTCAAACATTACTATAGACAAGGTACATCGCATCGTATAGACTCGTAGTGCAGTCATTAGCAAAGGGAGAATGTGTGGAATGGCGGGAGAATAGTCGGTCATGCAGATATGCGAAGGTGACGGGTGATTTAAATTTGAACGCGCTACGTATTCACATGATACGCCGCGGGGTCTTTGGGATATATGTATGTATACCTATTAAATCTATAATTTCTCAACATACTGTAGAAGATTAATTTCCTATAATATATATCGCTCTGCTTTTTACAAGTTTATCAGCATTGAATATGGGCTAAATAAAGTAAGTTAAATAAATCGCGTGAAAATGTAGAGCGTTTACTGATCGTGATGAAGTTGTTCTTATAAAATACCGTAGTTATGTTATCATGTTCTGAAAGTTAACATCGCATAGCTAAAATTTTAATTTATACACCATAAATAGTGCCTTAGAATTTTGTTCAACTTTGGTTAGGCGCGAAATTCCCTTCTGTGAGTAGCGGCGCAGTTGAATACTCTGACGGGAGTAAGGAATGCAACTGCCTGTTCACCCCATACTCCACCTCCCCACACTTTTCTGACAGTGTTGTTTGCATAGTTGGAGCGGATGCACGCCGCTTGCGTTAAATGTTGTTATGGACGATTTCGATATTCTAATATGTATGTTATATAATTTTTGTGAATATTCTATACTTAAGCTACACTTTATTGAGTGTAAAAATAAAGTAACCAAGATACGCTAGCTAGAGTAACCAAATTGATGGAACTTGAAATACGATGTTATTTTTATTATTTATTAACTCATATTTCTAGAGTTTCTATACAGTCCTGATTATATTATTATACTACGTCCTTGATAATAGCTCTTTAAATAAGACTTGCAAAGTATGACTATGACATAATAGCATAATAATATAATATTTAGTCAAAGTCGCATTATCTACACGCAAGCAGCAATGCAGTCGGGCGGGAAAAGTTTCATTGGATTATATATAACAATATTGCTTTCACGTAGGTTTGTAGGAGTTGCGACTATGCTTTAAAAATGTAATATATGCATAAGAACTATAGTTCACATAGCTGTTGACAAGCTGTTTTATTTTTTAATTGAATTGCGATGAAATGTTCACCAGACGCATTTGTCGAGATTCGCATTGCAAGGTCTATTTGTTATGCATAATCATCCATGCGGTAATCGATGTTTACATTACCGCTTTATATATATAGTTGTTATGTTACTGTCACTGCATGTCATGTGCATAACCGAATTATACAGAAAAGTATATATCGTACTTTAATGTAATTTGACATTTACGCAATTTTCAACCAAAGTCAACATATTTATTTGTGCTGTAATAAATAATATTACACTTAATAATTTTCAAATACTTTCACGTGCGTGAATCTGAAAACTTGTACTTGTAAAGTAAGATGATAACTGAACTTTTAGCGGTAGTTGATGGATAATATAGATGATAAATAAGCTACATATACTAATAAAATCGCTTCGCTATACAGAATGTTTTAATTCGCAAGCTGTCTATTAAACAGATACAATTGTATATAAACGAAAAAAAATTTTTGTAGGGATTTTCTGATGCACAACCTGATTTAATATCAGTATTATGGAAATATTTGTTTAAGTTTTCTCTTAGAGGCAAGATATAAAAGGTTAAACTTCGTGTGAAAATTCGTATTTGGTGCAATGAGAACCTAGACGTTCAATACAAACCTTGTTCAATGAAAATTACAGAGTACGTGTTAAAACAATTCTTTCATGTCGCTTCGACCACGAGTTGGAATACCAGCATACATTTTTCAATTTACAGCTGAATGAAATTTGGAGTGGGGAATAAAAATTATTCACTATGTAGTATAAAATGAAAAAAAAAATCTGTCGGGCATTCTGACTATTTGTCAAAATGTACTGTACGAAATTTACCAGTTTTTACCAATAGATTTTTACCAACAGATTCACCATATATGTAAGTAGGTAAGTGTATGTACGTATGTAGGTAAGTATGATAATGAGGAGTTTAAACTACTTCAAGAACGATTAATATTTGTTAGGGGAATAGGTAAGTATAGTATAAAACCCTTCCGAACTTGGATGATCCTAATCACCAAATGTATTCAGAAAAGGCATATTACTATAGTCACGTGATTGACACGGGTAGTTCGCTGTCATCCTTTGGGAACTTTCTTATAATATATATGTATATACGAAACGCTAAGTTACATAAGCATAAGTACCTGTATAGACACCAGATTCGTTTACGGCAAAAGTTATCATTAATATCAGTTCCAAGATATCGGAAAATACATAATAATATACCATTTGCGATAGTTTGGCTTGTTAGAAGTGGACAATGAGCAAACGTAAGCTAATTATTTATTGGGAAATACATTTAACCGTGTTGTTCATATTTTATTCATTTTTTACGTTTTTGACGGCGATATTCGTCCTGAATACTACATTGCATTCATTAATTACTTCTTGCAGTGAGTGGTATAAACAAATAATATTCAAAAAATAACGCAACATAATGTATGTATTACTAAAAGCAAAGTTTTATCTTAATCAATGTTAAGTTAAACTTTAATAATAACTAATGGACGATACTATAGCTCACTTAGTACTACGTTGCAAACCAACCGAGGGGTCCCGAGGTCGAATCCTGCCCGATGCAAGTACACATATATCAATATTTTTTATCGTAACTACATATATCAGTTACGATATTTTTATTTAATTTTATTTCTATGTATGTGAATTGAACTTTAGATAGAAGAGAAAAATTCTTTAAAAGAGTCGTAATAAATGGAATAGCAATAGCTATTAAAACGTAGTAACATCTCTTAATCTTTCTAACATTTATTTCCAAGTGTACAACAAAAACTTACAGTCGTTAGCGTTCCAATGGGTTCCGTAGTCGTGTTGGTAATGGTAATGTGTGCTGTATGGAACGTACAGCAGTTGATGATGGCTCCGTATAGGCGGCGGTGACTCCGGCCGGCGACAGCGAGGCGCGTTGCGCACTGGGGAAGTTTGCTCGGAACTCGTCTGTGAACTGTATAGCTCTTGGCTACTGTCTGAGCACCTGAAAATGTGGGTGTTGTGTTACATGTTGTACGTTTCATTTAAGTTAAGTTAAGATTTAGACGATGGAAGCAGCGAAATCGTATGGTTTCACTGGAAACTAATTCCAGCGTGAGTTTAACATGGTAACGATGAAGGTATGGAATAGTCTTATGCATCAGGGACTTGTCGTAATTTGCTATCTTATCTATGTGAAAGGACAAATTTGGGTAATATATTATGGGATGTAATTAAAAATTCTAAGACCTTGCTTCGAGGACAATATAAAAATAATAAAATTTAATATACTACAAGTGAAGTAAAACAAAATTGATTTATCCGTTTAGGAACTACGTTGTTGCGGATACATACACTTCGATACACACGATATACTCATAGCAAACGGAAGGGCCAGTTTGCGTGGGGAGTCGAATACACAATCAAATGCGAGACTAAAAAGTCATTGTTAGCTTTTGAAACACTACGAAAACACACGTGCCCAGTCCTACGTCTTATGCTAGTCAATAAGGAAATTATGTTGCTACCGAGTTAAGCAACTTCCAAAGTGATTGGGAGTTGGTGACCGTTAATGGTAAAACTTTTATAAACGTTTTCGGACTTCGTAGACACTGTTTAGTCCGGAAACATTCGTCCCGATGGTTAACATTGTATGAGTGTTTTCGGAGTTTTTCAAGCGGGCTAATAACTTTTTACTCGGACCAGCAAGTATCTTTTTCACAAATCTGCCTGAAACATCTCGGTGTGAACCGTTTTCTCAGTTGTAACGAGACTCCTGCGACACAGAAGGTCGCTAATGGTACGAACAATAAGTACAGTAAATAATTAAAAGCGGGTTCACCATTCTTAATTTACTGCTAACACGTCCTCGACTGCTACTATAGCTGTTAAAATAAAAAAATTAAAACAATATATAACTTAGTAAAATTCTCGTGTTTGTATAAAAAGTTCTACGTTCACGTTCCTATTGAAACTCTTCCCTACGCTTTCACTTCTCCAAGTTTGCATACAAGTTACAACTTGCATCAGTAACTTCTCGTGAACATGTTGTGTTTGTTAGAAACGTAAGTAAACGTTATATATTTATCTGGTCACTGTCAGTTACTTGCCGTAAAGGATTAATTATCGTCTTGGATTGGTATGCAAAATAGATTGCCCGCACTCTAGTCACGTAGCGCTCCCGGTGTGGTGAATGGCTGGCGAAGCGGAAAAATGATAAAAGTTTTGTGCGTTAATCTAAAAATAAATTTAAAATATTTCTAACAAGAATTATTTTATTTATGAAGGTCGTGAAAGACGATCCGGAAATAATTAAGTAATTTTTATTTATAAAATTCTGTACTCGTGTATGTCACTGAACTCTTTCTAAATGTATGGACCAAACTTGATGAACTTTTTTGTTGGTCAAAGTGAGTCCCTAGATGGCTTAGATTTACAATTAGACCAGGAAGGTGGCGCTGCAATAGAATATCGGGAATATACAGCAGAAAAATGTCTGTCGGGCCAACTAGTAAGCGTATAAATAATGTAGGATTCCGTCAGGAGGACACTCCGTATTTATAATTCAATGACTCAGTCGATACGATTTTCATCGAGTTTCGATATATTTGGTTGGGAATTGGACTGGTAATCGATTAGTCAGCGGCCAAGTTTATTTATAGTTAGATATCACATAATATACATTACAGAAGTCCGTAGTCAAAATTAATTTAGAGAAGTTATAAAAAATACTAGTACATAATGTATTTAATTTCTTTAAATTTAAGGTAAAATTTATCTAACACGGTTTACAGTTGAGTTCATTCTCGCTCTTTTACTCTGGAACCGCAGGGATACATGTCGTAAATTGGATTAAAAAATAAAAACAGTCACTTATTGCATTTCCCGCAATGCACCAGTTACCAATCAATTGAGCAACGTTGTTTTTCAATGCCGCGGTCGGCGTTGAATACCTTTATACTATTTTTACCTTTTCAACCGCGATCTTTCATAATATCGCTTTGTTTTAATATTTTGTGTTCAGTTCGTTAACTCGAATGTGAAACGTTTAATTGATTAATGCAATGGTTGATTGTTTTATAGTATTAATAAAAGCAATAAGCCTTGAGACCCGATTAAAAATTACGAGTATATCTGTACCGTATCCACTGGAAGATGTAAGTCGGTGCAATAAATTCTAGGGTTGTTATGGATACGAAATTTCGGATCCGGATACGGATACGAAAATATGAATGATATTTTACCGGTTTCGGTTACAGTCACGGATATGAAATTATTTCGGATTATCTGATTGTTTGGGATTGATTTTCTGATTGTTACATTTCAGTTACGGATATAAGATGATTTAATAATGTTATGTATTCACTGCGGAAGGGCGCGGGCGCGACAACCATCAAACACGGTAGTTCGATATGCACTGGTTTATTAAAAAAATAAAGGTAATACGAGACGCCGCTCGCACGCACACATAAGAGTCTCATACATACACAACAAATAATGGAAAAAAGTATAATAAATATATTTACAAGATAACACTTTCACTTTATTTCTACATATTACGTGGCATTAGAATCATAGAAAAGACCAATAAATAGCCTTAAAAATAGCTTTAATAATAAAAAATTGTCTAAAAATGAGAACGACGCAGCTAGTGTACCAGCTCGGCCAGCGAACACCTGGCATACATGTTTCATTTAGACTCCCCATATCCGAACTTTTTTATCGGATTCGGTTACGGTAACGGACATATTCATATTTCAGATATTCGATAGTTTTGGTTACGATTAAGGAGCTCCATAACATCCCTATATAATTCTACTGACTGTTACTGTCATAATTATCACTATTATCTCATTATCTAAAAGTATTCTAAAGTTGCGGATTGAATTTATTTGACCGCTGAATCCAGGAAATCTGAGGATATGCCAAGTAAATTTTGAAATGGTAGGTATAACGAATATTTGATATTTTATCTTAGCATTCCTTGTTTAAAATATTCAAGATATTGGACAAGATTAGTATTAGTATATATATCAGCTGTATTAATTATACTGTTGTTCTGTGTATATCATGATTATAAATCTTATAACTAAGGATACTTGTAGCTATCGACGCTGAGGTTAATTTAAAAGAAACGTCACTTACCCTATGTTGGCGTACAGCGAGCAGTTCCTATAGAGGCTCTCCTGCTGCTGTCGATGTTGGTAGTGGGCATATGTTGCCATGTTCTGGGCGTGAGCATAGCAAGCCTCAGTGTGTTGCTGCGAAACAGGGGTGCTGTTGCACTGTCTACTCGTCACATAGTCAGACGTTTTTGACCTGAAACAAATATACCTAGTTGTCATATTTATTTTGACAACCTTTTTTCGTACAATTGAGACTATATTTCAATATAATGGAATCTTTTAATTGACAATTTGTTCGACAGTTGTTTCCAGATGTCCAAATGTTAAAAAGCATATGCACGTATTGCTTCATGATTTTTTTACTGTATTTTTGTTAAACTTAAGTATACATTCACTGTTGTTAAAGGCAGTATTGTATTATCTCGAGGATTAATAAAGAGAACATCTAATAAAAGGTAAGAGAAAGGAAATAATCTCTTCTATTCGACATAATACAGACGTAAATTATTACTCTAAAAAGGACTGTC
Source organism: Megathymus violae (assembly GCA_003671415.1). NCBI lineage: Eukaryota > Metazoa > Arthropoda > Insecta > Lepidoptera > Hesperiidae > Megathymus > Megathymus violae. Next base: position 1,117,141 of record PDGT01000004.1, on the reverse strand, counting down.
CGTTATTTCTCGTCCCCAATTTGTAATTCACACTGCGATGGTAATTTAAGCTGGTGAGTGAATTTAATCTCAAATAATTTCATGCATCATTTATCTAAGGCAGTCAAGGTTTGCAAACCCTTTATAATTTGTAATAGTCACTGAGTGAGGCCAGCCAAATGGGCTTCTGAGACTTAGTAAGGAGATACTATTTAATGTTGATAAGGCTAAGCTTTTAAATGCTTAAAACTAAGAATTTAGCTCGCGATTAAGTCCTATCACTTGGTATTATGATTTAAATTTAAACGAAATAACCATTATCTGGTATATTTTATCGGGCTTTATATTTTGCAAGTATTGAATCGTTTCCGATTATGCTTTACGTTTTGTTGTTTATGTAATGAAAAACAATTATGCTTTTATTATTTCCAAATTATGGTTGCATAACTTTTTTGGTTGGCGATACAAAATAAGTAACAAAATTATCTAAAAAAAATTACTAATCAATTAAAATAAGTGTAGTGTGTGTGGTGTAATACCCAAAATGCTGGCAGCATTCGCTCGTTGTATAGAATGCTTATACGCTGAGCGAGAAGGCTTCCAGCCCTTGGGTCTCGTGTCTTATCATTTAGCTTTTTTATATTTCTCTAAAACGATAGTGAATGTCAGAGACCAAGTGACTCGACCCCGAATACTTTAAAAATATCCAGCTCTTGTATTTCCGATGTTTATTTGTTCCTGCAGTTTCGCAGCAGCGCCTGCCTTGACAATGCTAGCATGAACATGGGATGGTGCTAGTGTATCAACACATGTTGCATTCCACACCAGTAACAGTCCCATACTCCAAGGCATAATCAACATGCTATTAGCTTTTTTGCTATCTTTCCTAAATATGAGATTCGGCTATAAAATGGCTGGGCTATTTATAGTGACAAGAGGCCGACTAATAGTGTAATGCATGGCGGGATATAGATTTCTTACTAAATGCAAATAAAATTGCAATTTGACGAGTAATTTTGAGCACAATATGACATAAAAACACATGTAACTGTTTGATAGGAGCTTTTTGAAACTGTATTTAACCAAGTTTTAAATTCTAAATAAAAAAGTATTGGCTGAAATTTGTTCATTTTTTTGCCTATAAAACCCCGAGTGTTTTATAGAAAACCTAACGTTTGTGTTAATCCCTCGGAAATACGGCGTCGAGTCAATTTTTTCTAAATGATACTCGCTTGGATTACAACATGGTTGTATGTATTAAATAATCCAAGTTAATACCCGAATTCAGCAAATTGTACTTTCTATTATTGTGAAAGGTTTTGTTTATGAAAAGTTGTGAGGTACTTATATTACTGAGGATTTTCTTAGATTATGTTACAGGTTAATTCTGTTATTTTTATATTTGCATATTCACATTTTGTACCAAAATATAACACAAGAAACTAGCTTTTGCTTCGCTTTTAAAAATTCCACGGGAACAGATCCTCTCCTCAGTATGAATATTATCCTATATTAATACCAATAGCATAAATTCCAAATTTGCCAAAAGTGATCTTAATTTGCTTAGTAGTTTTAGTTTACGTACTTATACGTATTCAGAGCAATTAATAATAATTAATAATCTATACGAACATAATAAAATTTTAATTGATCGCTTTCTGTACATGAAGCATATATGAGAAAAACTATAATTATGAACCCTTTATTAACGCAACGGAACTCAAAACAATATTTGTTAGAATTTTTGTCTGTTATGGCTTTCACTGATATATTGCAGTAAGCATCGCGTAATATTAAAAGTTTATTTCATTTCAGTCCGTCCATAAATAAAAAAGGTAGAAATTAATGTATTTGTAATTTATAGAAAGAAAAAAACCCAATCCTGAAGCAATGCATGTGGTATTTCTAAGCGTAAGGCGTAGTTTTTCTGTGACGAAGCGAAAGTCATGTTACCCAACTCATGTTAACCTATAATTTTAGTTACTCGATATATATTTTACATATTTTATTACTCACTGTGTATTTTGTTGACGATCCTAATAATAAATTAGTTCATAAAGCTATCATACAATTCCTATTTAAATCTTATCTGCATATTTACAATAAATACATTATCGGCTTTATATATCTAAATACATAAATCAATTAAATTCAAGTTAATTTGATTGATATCTCTCGGAAATTTTAATATGTTGCTATACTAAGATAAGAACATCACTAGTTACGAAAATAAATGAATTTTAATATAAATGTTAAGAAATCTAGTTTAGGCCGATCTGAATTGCTCTTATATTTCAATATATACATAAGTGTCACTGAAAATAAACTAGAGCTAACGCAAATATACGTCGCAAAATCTGTTATTGTAGGATCCTGAACAGATATAAAATATATCCAATTATAGACAATAAAACATGAAAATGTCCAGCGTTTACTCAAATATCGCCAGACTTTTTTACAATGCACTGTAGGCAGAACGTCGCCAAGTGGTGCATCCACGTATCGGTAGAAAAATCATCACTACCTGTATTTGTTCAAATCCAGAGCACGGATCTTCTATCCGCGGCGTCGGTCAATCCAAATGTGGATTGGCAGTCTTCATTAAATTTTGTAAATATTATGCAGAACTAGAGATGCATATATGTATGCATATTCAAGTTATTTCACAATATTTCCCCTATCGAAGCGAATAATAATTAATTTCTGTAACCTACACCACTATGACAATTGTGTCCTCCGTGAAGGAGCCAGATGTTCAAATTATTAGACTATCTGATTTTTTAACGTAAGAACTTACCAGTTAGAATTGGCACTGGCACGACTCTGCGGTCGGGAATTTAGATTAGCTTCGGAGTAATAAGGCCAAGAATAGTTGGAGTTAGTTCGTTGGCAGGCGTGAGTAGAGAGCTGAGATGGAGCTGCCCCTGGGGAGGGTTGAAGCTCATTCTGCATCTGTTGCAAAATATCATCCGAAGCCCCAAGTTGTTGTTTGACTGCAATACCCCTCACCGCTGGGCGACGGTGGAAACCTATAGCGGAAATAAAAATATGTGAATTATTAGACATATTACAAATTTGTTTCAATATAAAGTAACAATATTGTGATTTATTAAATCATACTCGAAATTTAAATACATTAAACAATAATTTAAACTCCTATTCATCGTGATGTATAAGTTTAGTGACCCGTTTAAGAAAGTAGATAAGTAAGATATCTTTTTTATTTACTTATTAATAGTTACATACTTTAAAATTAATTTATTTATATTTATATAAACGATATTTGTCATAAAAACAGTTTTTAAATAATTAAATTGAAGTAACTTGTAAATAACTGTGTAGGTAAGTTAAACAATTTTGAGGGCTGTCGGTAATTGGATAAATGACATACTGAAACTAGTGGCAAATTTTTGAGCGCTTTCGTACTTGGTAGGTCGTTGGACCCGGTTATTATCGTTAGATACCCATCGTTAACCCGTATTGGGGGTCTTCCTAATTATTTAGAAACTTCCGAAACATGGGTTTCTTACTAACCCCTCCTCAAATTTACACTGAGCAGTAATATACGTCTTCTGAAATTACGTAAGAGGACTCGTGACCTGCAGTTTTTGAGTTAATTAATTGTTAATGAGTTGAAGTGAGCTAGGACTGACCTTATTACAAAGTTATTTTAATTTTAACATATTACAATAACTTACCTTAATGAAAACCGTAGCTTATTGTAATCATTTATATCAACTTTAAATCGAATATCTTATTAGTGATAATCAAAGTTGTCTCCGTGTCGCTTAAATACCAATCGGCCGATTAGGCTATTTAAGAGTCGACTTTCTTGTTAATTGCTAGCAAAACACTCTCTCGTAGTGAAAAAAATTGATTTTGCCAGTAATTTCATCCGAAAATATCGAAAATGCAACTCCTGTCCAATTCACATTGGATGACACATGAACGATGATGACACTTTTAAGTTAAATTCTAGAGCAGTGAAGTCAAACTCGTCCATTAATTTTTCTATATGAGCCTACGATTGGACAAGAGGAGACGAATTCCGAATATAAATTCTTTATATATTTTTATGATAAATCCTTAATCATGGTTATAATTTTATAATACACAAATGTTGGATAAATAGATATTGGATTTTAAACAAACTCTGATTTATAATGAATGTTATAACTGTTCCAATGTCATCGAAGATCAGAGTCCCTGTTCACGTTGTGTACATCCAACAAAATCATTGCGCGACATCTTCGCAAGTGAGAAAGCAGTAGTATGCTAGGTTTTCGATGGCTTCATGCCATTTATTGTAAGTCAAATCTATCAAACCTGCTATTATATTAATTTCATGATTTGATATTTTGTTTTTGAATGAGTTACTATATATATTATGAGTTATGAGATTTAATTCGTTTTCATTAATATTAGATTTTTAAATATGAATTTAACATTTCAAATTTATTTCTTCATTCGAATTCAATCGATATGCCCATTCAATCCAGATTGAAAATTTAATTAAATATTGGTAGTCTAGGTTTCCAGTTTATTTAGCAAAATTGTAATTAGAAAACAATAACGAAGGAAAATATTATTTATTTAATAAAAGACCCAATAAATTAAATGTTGATGCTATGTAAAATAACCAGGTGGCCTTGGTTATTGCACCATCGTTCGCTGTTTACAGTGCGTACTCTTTTAGGCATTGTTCAGGCCAGTGGGATGTGAATGTGACGTCATTTTTTTCTAGTATTATTTATTGTTAGTTATTTTTCTTAGGTTGAGAGTACAGTGAATAAGGCTTTCTTAAGTTACTGCACTCATCTTAACATCTTAGACTTCATCGCCACTTACCATCAGGTGGGATTGTTGTCAAGCATTGGACCTTGGATTGGATTGGAGCATGGACCTAAATATGACAGCATATGAAAGTTGAAAAAGAAATGTATCGAATATTTTCATACTGTACCAAATTTATGACATCAATTTTCAGGACAAATATAACCAATAAACATTAATTAATTATATTGACTAGGGAGTACCTACACTACACATCAGATGCGTGTGAATTCTGTTGGATTTAAATTATACAGTTCAACGGTATAAAAATACTGGAAGCATAATCTTTCCGACATCCACCGCCGATGCGGCAACTGACGTGCTTATTAATGAATATTAAACAGCTGAATCTGCTAGAAACAACGTCACGCGTGAACTTGTTTCAGGGTTAGCATACTAATATAGCCATGATATCTCACCAGTCCGAGTAGTTACTCCGACTTCTACTTCAAAGTACTTCAAACTACTACTACTTCAAAGTTTTGAAGTCCTATTTTGTTTATGTATTGTTTGTTTATTTTGTTTAAAATTAAAAATTTTATATTAGTAAAAAGCTCAAAATTACGACAAAATTAGTAAGTAAAGACACGGTGAACACCCAAATTTTTGTCACGAATCCCGATCCTATCCCGACCCGATTGAGAATGGAACCTGGAACGCATTATTCGCGGCACGCGTCCCAATTTGGGCTACAAAATATTATCGTTGATTTAATAATGTCATTATTATTATATTGTCATTTATATTTATATTGTAATTTTATGAAAAAATATATTACTGAAAATCGGATAAAATACTACCGTGACGTACATTATTGTGATCGTACGTATAGAAATGATACAAAAAGTGTTTTAATTTACGTAATTAACCCTGGAGACTAGCCTTTAATACTTTTGCAACTCATTCAGATTACCAGATTATCCACGTACATACCAGATTAAAAGATAACTCCTATTTATAATCTGACATCAAAAATTCCATATTTAGACTTTAAAAAATATCATCATACTAATATATATTGTTGTTTCTAGTCCTTGAAAAGTGTATTACCGTAATCGTCATGTTCGTCGTCACTGCTCACTGGTTGAGACTCCAGGCCGTACCGCTGCCTCAGCCGTTCAGTTCTAGGTGCTGCTGCTCTCGCAAACGCGGCCAAGCTGTCGTCACTCTCCGCAGCACCTGGACAATATAAATAATTGCATTCCATTGTCGCCATCCACATGCGTCTATCTATCAGCCTTTTAAAGTCCATGGAGCCACTCCGACCGCTCCTAGGCCGTCTGAATCCAACGGCTCCCCTGTGTTTGCTTCAGGTCATTAATACACTAGGTGGGGGCGACTTGTTTTATTTAACAAAACGGTGGACCCAAGGTAACTGTGTAAAAAATCCTTCCACGAAGTCTGAGTTCAGACGGAATTAACCTAGGAGCAGTGGAAGTTGATTGAGTTTAAGGCAACGATTATAATTGATAATTGTTATTGGTTGTGTACCTGTAGTCAAGAAATTATCGACTTTTGAACGCTGTGATCATATGTCGGAGTCATGTTTAAATTATATTCTTGGTACTTAACTGCAAAGTTATGAGTAACGTTGAAAAATATACGAGAAAATTGAAACCGGGAGTACTTTTATAAATATCTAACAGATTAAGTATTAACGTAGTACCATAATAATATGCTATCTGGGAATAGCTGCAAAGTATGTTAACACTAATTTAATGAATTCATAATAAATTGGGTGTTCGTATAAAAAGATGCTGAGTCGCTTTCGACATGCAGCTCTAGGAAAATACAAAACAAATAACTCGTAGGTAATATTTGCAGGTCTCTCTCTAGGTTATTTTAATATCGCATCTCGAAACCGAATGTATATTAATATTCCTAATGTACATATGACAGAATAACAATACTTATAACAGATTATTCACATAGATAATAACTTAAGATATAGTTTTGAATAGAGATAGAACAAACAATATTAATTTTTGAATTACTATTTTATATATTGAGTAATAGATACATATTGTTTAAGCGCCGTGAAGGTTTTTATAGGCTAGTCTATATCAATAAAAGTGATTCACTCCCTACATTAATATGGATCAAAGAAGTAATTTCAATTTTAAGAAGACAATGATAGAGATATTTAAATTTTAATTCAAACCAAGTTTGTGCAAACAAAAAGTTAAGCCATATTCTTTTGCAAAGTCACCCATGAGTAATCACGTAAAAAGAAGGTATAAGAAACTCCTAAGAAGAATATTATGATAATCACGGTAACAGAGAGCATTTAATATTACTTATGATTATCTCATTATGATTGTCTCATCTGATTCTTATAAATTATCATCAATTTAGACATAGTCTTATTTCCTTAAAATTCTTGAACGTATTACTATTGAAGAATTTTGTTGATTGACACTATATTCAATTAATATATTTGTTTTGTGACAATCATTGTCCCTAAATAGGACACGAACCAATATATGTCATGGGAGACAAGTTAGTAACAGATTATTACTACTAGTCACACACCGTCTCTTTACATCGGCAAACATGAACTTTACACTCACATATAATAAGCGCAATCAAAAGAATTGTTTCTCGTTTATATCAGGAGTTTTATAAATTTTTCGTGTTCGCTCCTAAACCCTGTGAATCACCATTTTTATTGGAAAAATACCCATAATAATTCGTACAGAAGTTTTCCGATTTTCACGTCCAGACATGAAGATACTTCGTTTTAAATGGTCTATTTATTTTAATATATCAGAAGACGTCTGCTAAACCTGTTAGTGATACTTACTTAATACTTTACTTATACTCACAAATTTCTTACCTGGTGTGCCAGCTACAACATCGGGAGCAGGCGCCTCGTTGTGTTCCTGCAAATCTAGTGTAGTTGTTGAAGAAGCATTGGTTCTGTCACTGGGTGGAACGTAGTAAAAGCCTTCATGATGAGCAGTACTACCTACGCACGCTGTCAAAGGAGCCAGAGTTGACAGAAACTGACGCCGAGCATCCGACCTCTGTGGAAGAAAGTAACATTAAGACTTTCAAGCAATATCACTTAAATTAGTCGTAAAGGAAGTTGTTCAAAGCAACTTCGTGCGTTTATTTATCAGATGCATTTACCAATAAAATATTTCATTTTAATTTTCACGGATAGCGATACGTCTATGACAGATTAAAAAAAAACTATAATGGATGGATTGAATGCAGTGTCGTAGTGAATTACTATTTATAATTAAAATGTCGTCAAACTTAAGAGACACCACGTTACAGTAATAACTAGTATATATTAATAATATAAAGAGAGTGCGCGAATTTTGTGTGCTTGTGTGTTATATAATTTTGACATTTGAAAAGTACATTATTCTAGATGGGTATAAGCTATATAAAATATTCATATAAATTACGTAAAGTAATGATGATATTGACTCTATTTTAAACATAATCTACATAATATGAGTATATGATAATTATTCATATGGAACAAAGGCGGGGAGACTATGCTTTTAGGCATTAGGTCCGCCTTTTTTAATAGTCTAGTTTAGATTTATACAATAAAGGGTAAATAAATAAATAAAAAAAAAACTACCTTCTGTGGTTCCTGATGAACGTCTCCTAAATCCGGTGGTTGTTGACGACTTACTGGGGCTGAGATAGTTGATGACGAAGAACTGGACGAAGCACTTCCGAAAGCCTTCTCACTATTCTTGTCGACACTGTTGAACGATTTGTCACTAGACTTGTCACTGCTGTTCGAGATTTTGTCGGCGTTATTGATAACAGCTGGTAGAGCACGCTGTTCTTCTTGTTCATCCTCCACATCGCATGTCAGAAGTCGGATCCGCTCGGCCAAGGATGTTGTTTCCTGCTGTAGGATGATAAGGTCAACGGTATATCTTTATTATTTTATGGTATGGTGGGTCATGAGCGACTGTGCTTTGATGACAGTGGTAATTATGTTTTTTCAAGTGTTACTGGTTAACTGTTTAGTTACATATCTATCTAAACGTATAATAAAATTTTATCTGATCGTTTTGGTTTTATGTGCAAAAATTAATCTGTAACTTAGTTGCGTGAATGTCATTCAACAGAAGCGCCATCTATGTGTTTTAATCTCTTCACGCTTCCTGTTTAAACCACGTTTATAAAAGTCATTCACTTCAGTAGCAAATTCTCTTTCTGGTGATCTACTTAAAAGGAATCACACATATAACTTCCCAATAAGAATAAGTATTAATACATTATTAGTTTATACAATAATCACATCGCACGTTTTCTTTTCACCAATATAACCGTAGTCCAATAAAGAATATACGAGAAAAACTATAATTTACGGCCTTTATTAACGCAATAGTACTCAAAATATCAGTTGTTAGAATTTTTGTCTCTTTGTCTATGGTCTGTGCGCTTTAATCTCAGAAACGTTTTCACTAATGTGTTGCAATAAGCATCACTTAATATTTAAAGATTCATTGCAATCCATCTATTAATAAAAAAGTTTAAATTCAAATTCAAATTCAAAATAATTTCATCATATAGGTATTCAGTAAATACACTTATGAACGTCATTTTTTTACTTCTACCACCATTTCGAAAAGCTGCTTTAACAATGAGGAGAAGAAACGGCGAAAGAAACTCCTCAGCGCATCTTTTAAACAACACATGCTAATTACATAAATTTAAACCTGTGCGGAACTGGTTTCGACACTAATGTTTTAATCGAATATATTTCTAATACATCGCACGAGAAAAACCCAGTCCTAAAACAATGTAGTTGCTATTTCTAAGCGTAAGGCGTAGTTTATTCTGAAGCGAAGCTAGGGCGGTTTGAAATAAAACTAGTTCCAGTTGAACCCAATAAAACGAAAATCGTAAATCTACAATCATAAACTCATTGACGTTTATGTGAATTTTAGCGTAACAAAAGTGAGATGTATTTATTAAGTTAAATAATTTATGATTAAAATATTAAAGTAGAAAAATAAATTACTTAAGACTGTCTCTCATGCGACTTAGCACTTCTTAAGACGCAACCCAGAAAATTTTAAAATTAAGTGATTAGTGTAGGCAAGTATATAGATGGAATAGAGATTATTTTTACAAACAAAGCAAAGAAATGATAACCCTGTTTAAAATAAAATATAAGCAGAAACAAATGCAATAATATGTTATTTATGTGATATGTAAAATGATAGTCCATTAAGAATTGTTGTTTGCTTGCGTCCGTCTTTTGTATGCATTTAAATCCTGATCTGACTTAGAAAGCAATGAGTGGAAATTTTTTTTTTGCTCTGTTTAACCTAGAATATGTAATTACAAGCATTCACAATGTATAATTGTATGTCCGAGCGGACCTATACTCGACTTTATCATACTTTATCATATCACAACTTTTTACACTGTAACCATATTACCAATCATTTAACCATAATTACCATAATGAGCATCTTTATTATATGCATAATAATCATAATCGTCATAGTGACTTTTTCAACGCTATGAACCATAACTTAAATAATGTGTGTCATTTCAATGTGGGGAAGATTCAGATTATAGTTTTGCATGTTGAGTGTGTCAAAGAATATGAGGAGTCTGAATTCGTTAACTTATCAATCAATACATCCAATATGCCCTGTGCATTAATTAGTTAGTTCACAATCTTGATTCTATTCAGGCACCGTTAGTAAACTAAACTTTTGTTCTGAAAGCAAAGCGAGAATGGCTTACTACAGCACAGTAATAAACAAAACTCAAACATCAGAAACAGTGAAAAGCTGTACACAGAACAAAGGGAAATTGAGAGAAATAAGACTGTAATAATGAAAACAATGTAGTGTTCTTTAACTAAATTTACATATGTATTTATTTGTAAACTCCGCGCAATAACGTTCTATCTCTGTTATATTAGTCATGGCTAACTGGGTGGCTACATGAAAATTAATTAAATGACTCTGTTTTTCGTCGACCTTTGCAAATTCAAGGTTATTTTAATAACGTGAAAATTGCCAGTTACCCGCTAACAATCTACAACAACTGTGAATGTACAAAAACGTTTGCAATAATACGTTAAATGTACTACAGAATATGATGCGCTATTACCGTAAATGTGTGTTAGGAGTCTATTATGCACAGTAATATATTTGGTTCTATTTTATAACTATGTTTAGGTAATTCGTTTGGTGCTTATGTTATTTATATTTTGTAATTGTATATAAAGGCATTATAGATATAAATGCGCCACAGGGAGTAATGGATTAATTGGAGCTCGAATATAGAATCCAGAATATCTTGATGCTCTCAAATATTATAAATCCAGTGCAATCGTTTGTTATGTCAAAGTGGCAGTTCACTGAATTGTAGAGCGGGTCTCTTTAACCAATGATCAGACTATTTGACAAATTCGCAGTACCGAGCAGTACAAACGATTTACGGGATTATTCATGTCATTCGGCCCAGTGGCGTTTAACTGTTGCTTCTACGAATTCTATACTTTCCATACGGCTGACCTATTAAAAGCTATTTATAAGGTCTTTAGTAATTTAGGTGTTAATTTCACAATGGCTATTAAAACTTTCTTTCTTTCTAAAATTGAATGGAAAAGTAACTTTGAAATCCTACTATATTTTTAAATAATTTAAACAAATAAAGGAGCTAGATAATACGGGTCACATAATTTTGGATGCGTAGTCATTAAGTAATTGCCAAAAATTACTGTTTCATATCAAATATCCGACACCAAAATTACCATAATGACTACCTCAGCCATATATAATTTTAAACCATAGATTATTAAATTGAAACACATAATAGTATATAGTAGATTCAATAGTACTCTGTACAATCTCTGGGAATTTAAGAAAACTCATCAAATCTTTTGGAGTCTATTCTGAGAAAATGCAAGTTTCTATGAAGATTTTTAAAACGGTACCAGCTTGTAGTTAACGGCACAAATGCTTTTTAATTTAAATTAATGGTGTCGATATCAAAAACCCAGTTTCATTGAATTACAAATTCGCATAACCGTCGAAATCTATATATGATAATTTTCTCATTGTAACCGGAAACCTATGCCTAGCAGTGGGCAGTAATTGCAAGAAATGAATGAAAGAATACAATTTTTGTATTTTTTAATGGGTAGTCACGATTCTTGCATTTTACCACTATTTCGAACAAACAACTTGGTTCATAGCGACGAAAATACAGTGGCGGACAGAAACACTTTAAAGTTGACACTAGGCAGACGCCAATGACAGATGAGCGTGTGAACTTTAGATCTACTTCGATATACGTTCTTCATATCACGACTCGCAATACTAATGATATCTTCACGTACTGAACTAGACATGGCTTTCGCCTGACATAATTCATTCATTGGATTTCACGCTTAATGTAATTTTAACCCATCTTCTCTATTAAAATTTTTATGATTTTTGGCTTCTCTTAATAAAAGTGGTAT
>PDGT01000004.1:1090675-1104775 GCA_003671415.1 Megathymus violae | reverse complement strand
TATATATATATATATATATATATATATATATATATAATGTGTATATATATATAATATAAATTCGCAACTAGCGGAATTCTTCGGATCGTTCAACAGAACGTCCTAGACAGCTCTACGGTGTAGTTTTTTTACTTGTTGAGAGATAGTCCGTTTTGTTTGATCAATATAGTAGCTACTGCAGCTACAATCAACTTTTTAAATTAGCGACACTGTATACAGAAAGTCTACTCAGACGGACAGATACATTTATGGCACATCGCAGCGTCATCTGAAACATCTAGTAGCATTGGTTGCCGAAAAATTAGCAAAACGAGCTTGTGACATATGTGATGTTAATAATTTGAAGCAAAAGCTTAATCATATTAATAAGATTCTCCGTGACAACGACCTCAAGACGACATCAAGATCTGCGTACTGACGCAGTAAAGCAGAAGGGCAAGAAGTATAAGTATTTCGCCCTATTATCAAATGGGCAACAACTAATAAAATTGGTATTCTTACTGGAAAAGAAAACAAAAATTATTTTATTAGGTTAAATTATTATATATACGGTAGCTTAAAGATATTATTTCATACCAGTGCCTTGAGGTTTATAAAGTTGAGTACAGTTGCGGTTATTATATTATATTATATACATAAACTTATATAGACCTTGTCTCAGACAATATTTACAAACTTAAAAAGACACAATTAAAATCTATACGTGAATAATGACCTAACTTTGTATGTCAATTATAATTAATATTATTCTGTATACAATGTTTTAATTTTGATTTCCTTTCTAATTATTAATAAATATTTATAACACTTTAAAACTTTAAAATTAATATTATATTCAAATATTCAGAATCATGGCATTTTATTTGTATCAATTCGATTTAGTGCTATTATTAAAATTCATAATTATTCTGATTACTTACTCTGATTCTATTATTGATTCAAAAATTCTGTTTGAACATTGTTTCCTAATTTAATTAAATCATTTTTAATAATGTAATGTACGCTCTTTATCAATATTGTCCTTTTGCATTTTGTCGTCATCTATAATTAGTGCTGGCACTTAGATGTGTTACCGTCAATTACGATATTTTATGTAGCAATAGTGCACAGTATGTTGGTGATTCAATAAAATAAATAAATACAATCGTACCATAAATTATGTTATTGCAAATCTTTAGAAAGATTCAATTACTTATTATTAAAATTATTGACGTTGCGACTGGTTCCAAGGCCATTTGTAATTTTATGTAAACCGTCTGAATCTGTATAAATAGACATCCAAACAATAAACTCAGCTCCCAAATGAATAACTTTTCTATTCGCGACTCTTTAATACATAATGAAGTTGTGAATATCGGTATAAAATGCTAATTTGAGAGTATCCGTTATCGTAAAATCGTTAACGTCCGTTTTCAACAACTATAAGAATCTCCGAAAATATATTAATTAAAACAACCTCCTTAACCGAAGACCTTTTTGTGATATTAAAATTATTAAATTAGTATTTATATCTAGTTTGTAACAATTCGCGAGCACAATATATGATGATATATTCCTTTAAGCATACATATGTACTACCTGCCTTCCTTCCACAAAAGAAAAATGCATTAAAATAAATAATAGTATATACCAACACACATACTCGCACCATTACCACCAGTACATGGTTTTCTGAATCACAGTATCATCAAGAAAAATAAACTACAAATATTTATTCACCGGTAAGGACCGCGTTTGATGTATTTCGTTAAGTTTATTGTTAAAAATCCTCAGTAAAGGCGAGTTTCATACATGATTACGAGTAAAATCTCGTCAACCAGCTGAAATACTGCACAAGTGAGCCTAAAAATTTTTCCCAAAGCAAGAGTTTATTTTTGTTAATAACATATATTTAATTGATCACCAGATTCACATCGACCATTTCTGTTTTGCGAATAAGTTAAAAATATTCAAAAAAAGTCTCCGTCAATATCAATAGAAAGTTTCATTGATCTAATCCAATTTGAGAAACAATTTATCCAGTACGCCCTGTTTTATAGCCAAAAAGGTGTCTAGAAAAATTGTTTCGAATTGATCGAACACTGCAAAACTACCTTCTGCGATGAAAATTGAAATATCTTTGAGCTGATATTTAATTTTAGAGAGTGAAAAGAAGTCCATTGTTTTGGGAGCTGATATATATATATATTATTGTTATTGCGAGGCTATGGCCCTCAAAGTCTCGTATTTGGTAGGGACCGAGTAATCAGCAAGTGTGTTGCCTAAGCAATAAAGACATTTAGTTGTATACCATTCGATTTTCATACATACATACATTCAATTACTGACATCAGGTAACCTACTCGCGATGTTCATCAATATGATAAGTCTCTCTGCTCTTTAAAATGTTTATGTAGACGATTTATAGATTTATTCATAAGCAACAATATATGAGCTATTCAGTGCTATCTTAACTTAGTAAATCGTACGGGTTAAAAGTAAATCTTGATAAAACACAGTTAAATGTGATAGCCAGCTCCAGGTTTATATCTTGGTAGATTGGACAATCCTTCCTCTGGAAATATTTAACCTTTTAGGGACTCGGTCAAACATTGGGGTACAACTACGGGTGGGACTCTCTCCTGTGCACCACAGATAGCTCAAATTAGCAAAAATTTGTTTGGAGCAATGAGTTCGCTCGGAAGACTTCTATCCATCCTAACAAAAATTTTGCTTGCCCCGTCTCTTCTTCTTCATAGCCTTGATTATATTGATATTGACTTAATTGGGGAGCGAGTAAATATACTTGAGCACCTCTAAAACATTTGTATAAGATTTATATTTCGTTTAAAAAATATGACTATATTTCTGAATTTCGATCTTCACTCAAGTGGCTCCTTATCCGTGTTCCCCAAAATACTCACATTCTGTCAGCTTTATATTGTGTGCTGTTTAAACCTTCCAAGTGTCCATATTTAAGATAACGGTTCCAGTATTTTGTTTAACCCATGACCATATCCCTCGTTCAATTTATAACCTTGCGCTCCGTACTCTATAACATTCCACCCCTTCTATAAAAAATCCATCAATGTCGCAGCTGTCCGCCTTTGGGATTCCCTATCCCTACGTATCCGCCGATATAAATCCCTAAATTCCTTTAAAACAAGTAAATATGTACCACTGTATTATTTATATTTTTTGTGCCTTTTCTCTTCTCCTGTGATCTAACGTATGTATGTTTGTATTGTTCAATACAATTTACTGTTAACACTTTTAATTCCATAGTAGCATTTAAAAGATGTTCACTTTCCTATTCTCAATGCTACTGAGTATGCTTAAATTTGTTATACCAGTGTTACATGGTTACATAATAAGTTCTTTTATCCGTAAATTCAATTTGAAGGCCATGAAATGCCTCAATCAGTTGTCACTTTCAATTGTAAAATATCATCGCGTGATAATATCTCCACCGCAAATCCATTTTTTAATGAGGCGTCTTAATTTAGTATAATTTAAGTTTGTAATTACTAAATAGCGTGTAGGGAAAACAAAAAACCATATTTTAAGTATTTAAATAAACAAACAAACCAGCGACAATGTTCATTTGACCACTATGTAGTTTTCTCGACAAATAAAAGTGTCTATGATCAGCATCTTTGAAATAATCCTATGTATTTGTATGAAATGTATTTTGTTGATCAACACTGTCTTTTGTCTTGGTGGATGAGCGGGGTACCTGTAACACAGGTCTTGAACCAAGTACAGGGCCCTTGCGACTAGCGTGTGTGAATTGTGTTTATATCAATAAAATATTTTTATTTTTTTTTTTTTTTTTAATCGTCACCAGTGTTATTTAACAACTGTGGTTTTTAATCAATTCGAATTATATCTCGACGCTGAGAATCCGTTATATGACATGCCCACATTACAGTATCTGAATCAACAAATACTTATTTAACTATTTTAATGGCGTCGCTGCTAACTGGTGGCGAACCTGTTTCAATCTGTTTAATGATTGTGAGTTATAATCGATTGTCAACACTATCTAGATTTTAGACTCTCATTTCTCAGCTCTGGCCAGCTTGGATTCCCCACGATAGTAACTGAACGTCACGACGCAATATCGCAATGTAATTTTTCGTCGCTTTCACATCTAGGCAGTGTCACCTTTATGTGGCAGTTTATAGCCAGTTAGGCTATGTAGGTCTCTTATTTTATCTTCTGACATGATTGATTAAGGTACTGTAAAATTTGGCTATTTTTGGTAATATTGCACCGTATAAAACATATTTCCATAAATTTATTTATTTATTTATTTATATATACATTCGAAAGTAATCACACTAAAGACTTTCCGGCTGTATTGCTTCTTATCAAAACAATCAAAGAAATGGTAAGTTATATGAATAAAGGCAACTATAAAGAGACATAAAGTGAAGAATTTGATGTCAATTTGGCTCGCTAGTTTTATTTTCACTTCATTGGTAATAAACATTAGATACAAAATATTTTTATTTTTGCAGTAGTTTATTACGGTAACTGCCCGTCAAATCGGTGATATAATGACATTTTTCATTATATACATAGTTACAGGATTTGGCAGTTTTCATACCAAAATATATCAGGATCTGTAATTTTAATACGGTCACACTGGAGACGCAAGGCCCTTTAAACCGTGATACCGTAGGCGCTGGTTTACACCCAAAGCCGTACAATAAGCCAAAAAGGCGGGGATGTGACGGACAGGGAACTCGGAGCGCTTAGGTGGCAGGTGTATCGGCAAGCTCTCCTTGAATGGTGTACACGGCTACAGGAATCAAGGTATACACGACAGCGTTTTATCGGTTCGATCCTGCCGAGTTTCGGAGCCCAGCTGAAGAGGAAGGACGGTAATTTCACCTATCGGTTGACACAGATGCTCATCAGACATGGCTGTTTCGCTGAATATCTGTGTCGGATCGGGCGTCAGGTGACAACACAATATCGCCACTGTGGAGGGGACGACGAACAATGTACGCTCGAGGAATGTCCTGCATGGGCGTCCGAGCGGCGCGTCCTGGTCGAACGGATTGAAAGAGATCTTTCTCCACCAACTATAGTAAGATCTATGTAGGCAGAGACTGCTGCATGGAAGGCTATGGTCTCCTTCTGCGAAACCGTTATGGTAAAGAAGGAGATTGCAGAGCGCTCGGACACGGCCACGGCGGGACGGACGATATCCCCGTCCCGAATCGTTTTATGTATAGTCCCCAGAGTGGGGACACGGGGTCATAGGCCCCGAGAAGCCATTTACTACGCAGGGGAGATAACGGCGCGTTCATTTGAGATCCCGGCGCCTCCCCATATGCGTCGAGTAGCCAGGGGGGTTTTAGTGGGTAGGAATCCCACATAACTCGGTACATTCCTACCGGATATCTTTCGAAGATTTCCCCCCAATCCAAAAAAAGGCGCTGACCCACGTCGCACAAGCCTTGTGCATTTTAAATTGTAGAAAAAAATTCTAAATTAATAAATTTTTACTTATTTTATACATAAAATTTGTTTTGCACGGACCTTAAACTTTAAAAATGAAACCTCAGTTTACTTTCAAGTGTTATTGAACGAGGTAACAATGTCATAATAGATACTTAATGTCTATTGAACCAAGTGAAGCTTCGTGTCGAAGGGCTTCTTCTATTGTTGTCTATGTCAACGTTACAAAATATATATAACCTCATAACACCATTACATAACATTTATTATGAAACTTGTGTCTAGGTTGTATTAGTTCCTGCGTTATTTTGTTCAATACTTACAAATCTTTAAAATTGCCTTGGCGTCGTTACTTCAAACATGGTCGATCCAGTAATTTCAATAAAAATACAGATCATATGCATAAATTTATGCCGTTGTGGTAAAAAATCATAATTTTGCATTATTTTTATTTACTTACCAAGTGATGTTTCACTTAGATAGCCTGTGCTTAAAAATATATTCATCTGCAGTTTCTCTATTAATAGTTTAGGGAAAATAACTACAATTTTAATATTGTTACGAAGCTTCTCGAAGTCGGCAGGCTTACGAAGTCTCTAGAAGGGTGGCCGACCGTTGCGGTGAGAAAAACAATAGTGGCAAACAATAGAGGCAATAAAAGAGAAACCCAGGTAGTAATAAAAACTACCTGGGTCACTCCAGGCCAATCTGGCCCGTATGCCTCAGGTAAAAGGGGCGAGATTAGCATAGGTGAGGGCCGAAATGGGGCTGGTTACCTGACCCGCTATTGTTATGTCGATTTCCGGGAATTCCTGTTGTTGTTGTTTACTACAACGAAGGGCGTGGAAGGATCTGGAAGCCCGGAAATCGATATAAATAGCGGGCAGGGTCGGCCACAAGGCATTCGGTCTCCGGATACGAAGTGAAGAGTTCTCTCCCTTCGAAGTGAATACCTGCGATCTACGAGTTAACTGTGATTGTGAAGTGTGTGTGAAGTAAAATAAAGTCTCTGCGGGACTATTGTGGCATTTTTTCGAGCCTACGGATCCTGACACGTAACAATATATAAAATATAAAGCTTTGGTTGTAAACGATTATTAGTACATGCACCTAAATTTACCCAAAGATTATATTTTGTCGTTTATAAAAAAATAAAAGTCTATTAGTGATGTACGTACATATTTTACATATAATTTTATTTGTAAAAAAAAATTTTTGCGTTTAGTGACATGTGATGATCGACTATAGATAGGCAAAATTCATTAGGCGTGGTACAATTTTAATTTTAAACATATTGTTAACTTGTTCAGAAATCTGAAAATATTTTACATCCAGCTTTTAGTTCGGGACGATTCATTTGTAAATAGTGAAATACAAAAAAAGTAAATTGTTTCCTTCGCACCTAAAATTTGTTTTTTGAAATAAATTTAATACTCAATAAAAATTTGCAGTTCGACAACCAAATTAGATGGGCGTAATAAATGCCTTTCTTGACTTTTAACCATATTATTTAATAGTGTTCGTGTCTTATAAACCACAGTTCATCGGAACTAAAAAATATTATATTTCTAGTCATTAACCTTTAACAAAACTTCAATTGTATTTAAATAAATCTTATATACGAGAAAAAAAATTAAGAAGAAAAATCTTTCAACCCCTTGTTCACCTCTGTTTGTCAACCGATATCCATATCCATATTTGGTAGCTATTGCAGAGATTTAGTGTTACCACAAAAAAATTAAAACATATTAAATTCAATTAAATTATAACTCGTGGAGTTAATTTGGAGTGTATTATTTATAAATAAATTCGAAAGAAATACTAAATGCAGATAATTTAAATCTGTCAATGTTAACCAAATATTAGTATGTGGTCAGTCACTGAAATGGAATTTATAAATAATAATAATTATTTTATTTTAGTTTTATTTATAATGTGAAATAAATTACAGCGTAGCCTTGGTATACCTGGCTAGTATAGTATAGTATAGTATAGTATAGTATAGTATAGTATAGTATAGTATAGTATAGTATAGTATAGTATAGTATAGTATAGTATAGTATAGTATAGTATAGGAATAGTGTGAAAATGTCAAAACCGTATTATTATTTTTCCATCAACAATAAGTAATAGAACAAAGTATGAGAGTGGCGTTTTCCTGAATCAAGCTTTCGAAATATTCCAAGTTGTTTACTATACCCTATACAAGTTCAAAAATTAAAATTATTTGAGACACCTGAAGAGCAATCCGAGTGGGATAATCTATCATAATAATCATCTAGGTTGACGGGTGATCTGCTTTTCTTAATTAAAGAGAACCATCTGCATAAAAATTATTATCTTATTTAATCCGTAAATAATTTACCTTCGGTTGTTGTTTCTTCCTTGCCTCGCTGCGCAGCAAAGAGCAACGCAAAGCGTTCCTTTCGGCCACGCGGCGGACTGCTGCCTCGTCTGTTTTCGGCCTTACGCCTGCATCCCACGCCCTGCATATTAAAACAATAGTTAGCATCGCGTTGGTTGTAAGAGCAATATTCAAAAGATAGCCATTCTCTTTCATTTATCAGCTTAATGTAAAAATATAAGGCTTTTATAAACACACGCGGTTCAGCATGTTTTTAATTGTAACCACTCAACAAACGCGCAAAGATACCTGACAGTAAGTGATCACAATCGTCCATGGACATTAGTAACACCGATGCCGATCGAAAATAATGAAATTCATGTCGCATTATTATTACTGACTCTTCGAAAACCCGAGCGCAACATGTATGAAACATTTTACGGTCGGTTTGTTAGTAGAATACTCACTAGACAAGCGGGTAAGATACCCTACTACCATGCAAGTGCCGTCCAGATTAAACTGAGTAGTAAAAAACTTAGCAACTTCTAACAAGAAGGACATAACGTCGTTCGTTTTACACCACAAGTAGGGGAGGTTGACTTAGGCTCAAGCGTGGATCGCGCCTCTTAAATGCCATTCCTGACACATTCCCGAAGATATGCATTGTAATATCATATACAAGAGTACATACTTCACCGTTAATTACTCATAGAGTAATGTACCCTCGTAAGGCCAAGTGAAAAAAAAAAATCAGGTGCGCTATTATAATAATAATAACATAATAATCATATAATAAAATAATTCTATTATACTTAAATGAATAGATGTTAATTATTTTCTATTTACACTTCTCAAAGAAAATGAATGTTTTTGAGACGGCAACTACATGAGCAAATTATTTTTAGTCTGTTTATACAATATATATTTACAGCAATGGGCAAGAAACTACGAAGTTGATAAACATAAAAGTCATTACACCAAGAAAATCGCTTGAAAATGAATAAAATATGCGCGAGTAGGGGAACCCACGTTCTGCACATAACAGTTTACCATTGTTCGTAATCATGCTTGAGTTCCATTAGAAGATTAAAAAATATAAAAGGTAAATTTAATTTAATTACGCTCAAACAGTGTTAAACTTTACCTTTATTATGTAAGTGTTTACAGTTCTGGGTAAAACGTGCCTATGTTTACGCATACATAAATATTTCACCCCATCAAAGAAACAGACGAGAAATGCAACCCTTGCATGTCGTTGAAAAACATTTGATATCTCTCTCACTTATATTTCACGAATAAAGTCCTCATATGGCGCTGTAAACGTATTCCCTACACGACGATGGTTGTTTGTCTAACGCTTTAGGGGTTCATCATCTGGAAAGGTACTTTTGTAATAAACAAACATCTTTTTGATGAAATGCTTTGCGAATGCAACATTATTTTGTTGTGTTTATATTGCGTAGATTATGTATCAATGAAACATCTATATGGTTAATGCTTTCATGAGTTTAGTATTTAATTACTTTCAGAGTCAGTTTGTTGCAAAAAGTCCTAATAAAATGTAGAAATCTATAATTAAACAGACGGGCTTCCTGGTGGTAAATAGTTATAGCCACGTACGAGCATTTGTCTTGGAAAAATCGTACTCTTGTATACACTGAACATTAGCTACGGCCAATAATTCGTACTGGCCAAGCGCGGGGGCTAAGGTTGACAAGCGTTTACCAGGGATCTGGGTAGTGAGGAAAGTCACCTGATGAGTTTGAAGACCTGGACTCGATATTCGTTGAGACTCGATATTTTAGGAAAGCTTGAGATATACTACTCGCTTGTTCCTGTTTCCAAACAAGCGAACAACAAGCGAGATAAATTGACCCGTTATCATATGGAAGATAACCCGCACTACAGTGTGAATGAGATTAGAGATTCTGTCATCCGTAGCAGTAACATGCCGGAAGCGTTGAGTAATTACGAAGTTAAAAACCCTTTTGAAACACTTCTAAGCCACCTTTCCATTTATTCCGTCAGCATAAATTTATATGCAATATTTATACCTGAGTGTCTCCGAAGTGAGTTGCGGTTCGATGGCAGGTGGTGGCGGGCGACTGTTATTGAATAGCTGTTGGACTGCGGAGTTGGCTTTTGGCGTGTTTATCGTCAGGATTAACGGGGTTTCCATTCTGTTATATGAGAAATAAAATTATTGACCATTGTGTTTCTACCCTCTTTAAATATAATTTTAATGTACACATTCTAAAAGAAATGTTCTTACTTATATTCCTTTTTATTCAGCTTCTTTTTTCTTTCTTTTCTTTAGCTCTTCTAACAGTAGAGGTTGATGGTTGATTTTAAATTTTCGAAATTACACGTTTAAAAATTGACTGCCACAATTTTACTTCCATTAAATTTATATATTTACTACGATAGCGAACTTCGCCTCGTATTTTTCCGCAGTTCGACTAAAGAGCAATTCAATCAATTCACCGAGATTCCCTTTTATGTTCATTACAGACTATTTTCAAAGTAACTAGTTACAGTCTCAATTAAACATTTGCTCTGTTAAATAATTTTATCTTGGCAAATATAAATAATAAATATTTTCAGCAAAGCGAATAAAAATTTTTTAAACGCTCTTTTTTCATGTACTTATAACTCAATGAATTCAAACTATCGACCATTTTTACTACTATTTTTATAATAGTACAATTTTCTATTATTACGCTATTCACATTATATTTCTAACCATTGCTTATTGTGCTGAATATACTCCGTTGTGGTATAAAGTTTTTAAATACAGCATCGTTCTGTAAACCTCTACTAAGACCACGGTTAAAGTTGAACACTAAGTTAATATAGAAGTTTGTGTGCAAAATTTACTCCGCACCTGTGTGTCGTTGTCGCATTGTATTCCTTTTGTGAAGTTATCTCACTATCCGAGTTCTGTGAAGTTTCAAACTCGATCTTGTGTTGCACATCTTCATCACAGGATTCCTTCGCTCTCTCGACAAATCTAACAGATCTAGGAGTCACAGATCCGTCCTCGTCACTAGCAGTGGTGGTTGATCGTTGATCTTCATTCTGTTAAATCATTTAATATTAAAAGAGAAAGCTGCTTTTCTATTAGATAATTACATATAAGCTTTTGCTGTATATTCGTATTATATATTGTAAATCAGTGAGATCGTAATTCAAGTAAGAAGTGAAATGAAAATAGCCTAGGTTGGCTATATTTATACTACTTACAAACGATACGATTTTGAAATAAATGTTAGACTCATTTCCTAAATTTAATTTTTAATATCTTTTGTATTAAGTAAATTTGATTGACTGCAAATTAAGCTGACAGCGTGAAAGTTATAAAAGCTGATTTCGGTTTATTTAAGTGCTTCTTTCTTTGAAAGTCTTTTAGAAAGAATTTTAAGTAATTAAGGATAATTCCTTAGAATTCATATGCAGATTTTTTTATTGTATTCTGTATCGTACTTTATACAAATAATATTCAATAGCTACCTAATTAAAAATGTAATTGTAACATAATATTTTTCATGTTTTAAATAATGATTTAACATACAGCCATAAATTACTGAGATTGACTTATCATTATACTGTTATTTTATAACATCGATTCTTTAGTAGTTACCTGTTCAATAGTATCCTTATTATTGTCCACCGATTTCCATAGCCTTCCTCCCTTTAGGATACCACCTCGCCGCTGTCTTATCGGTGAACTCTCCAAGGATATGCGTCCCTCATTTTCAGCTGTATCACTTTCTTCGCCTAACAAGAAAAAATTTAAGAATTACTTACGCCGACTGTATTTAGCTTCAGTGGAAGTAGAAACGTCAAGATATCATAAATAATTGAGTTTTGAAAATTAGGACGAAACCAAAACGCAACTAAATTCGAAATTTAAATTTGAATGTCGAAATATTCTATTTTAATATAGTGGGAAGTTAAAAGCGTGCCGGGAGTGCTCTCAAATTATCTTTTCATAATGGCTGACAACACTAGTTATTTTTGACATAAATGTAAACTTGTGTGACAATAATTTTACATACGTATTAATCATTTTGAACAGAGAAAGCAGAAATTGCATGAATTAAGTTTCCCATTCAATGGTAGAAAGACCATTGAACAACGAAGAGTATATATATATATATATATATTCTACATATATATTCGATATCGTTCTTTTGTCACAAATTTGCCTCCGACAACGACACATTTTGCTTGGTCATTAATGTTGCGTGCCACGAAGAAATGGGATAGATACATAGTTCAATTACAATTTGGGAGACAAAAGTGAACAGTGAACAGGCTCTTACAGATGCAGTGCATTTTACCATCAAAATCTACATTAACACTTGAAATCCAGCCAAATGGTTACCCCACCTAGAGGGATTATAGGCAGGCATGTATAACATTTACAATTAATAAATCGTATTTTAAAAATAAAAATCAAGTAATAATATAACGAATAAATAATTAATTAAGTAATATTAAAAATTAAGTACCTCGTGTCGAACAAAAGACTTATTACATTATTTCTCATACAAAATACACGTTTACTATCAACGTTTTAGTTCACATTATTATAATAGCTTGATTATGTCAGGAATTTTTATAAGCAATAGTTCAATTAGAATTAGGATCATTACAATGTACACTCTAAATAATATTATTTTTAAATTCCTACTATTAGTTTACACTCTCTATATATTATTAAATTAGTATTAATTTACTTTGCAACAATCCGCAAGCACAGTGTTTGATGGTATATACATGTATTTCTATACATGCATGAAACCTCCCTCATGAGGTGTCATGGTATATATTTCTATACACGCATGAAACCTCATGAGATAATTATTTAATAAAAAGTAACAAAAATAAAAAATAAAAACCTAAACAGGAATTGACTTAAAAATATTTTATTATATTATTTGTTTAATTATTATATATTGCTACAAATCTTGGCCACAAAGCCACCGAAAGGTAAGCGGCGATGTTGATTTAGATTTTAAAGTCAATTACTTTTATCGCGAGTTACAGCCTATTCACTATTAACTTTATTTATATAATTTCTAAAATCAAACATTAACACCATAGTCCTTTATGATTACCAGGATTACAACTAGAAAATATTTTATTTTGTTCTAAATTAATTTCATGTTTGTAATGTTAATTTCATCCTAGAGAAAAGAAACATGACGGTGAAAATATGAATGTTGTTAATTTTATTTTACTATCCATACATTTTCTACGTAGAAGAGAGGGAGGTAAAATTAATCTACAAGGGTTTATAATATCACACAATAATGGATTAACACAATGTGAATTTATACTAAATTATTAAAAATCAACATTCGGAATATTACGCGTAGCATTATTAGGCGGTTGTAGCGATATACAAATTTCTAAAACAAACCGGTGTGTTAAGTGCATTTATTATTATGCGTTTCAGAGATATTGTTTACTCGTTATCACATACACACTTTCAGTTTCATAGACAGACATAGTAGCAGGCGCGTTATCTATCCAAAAAAAGTTAAAATATAACAGAAATAATTATAAGCGAACCAACAACGCAAACAAAAGCGAAAGAAGCGTTTTTTTACCGGTGAGTAAGTGGCTGAAAACGTTACTTTTTAGTACATGAGATATTTCTTAACTTAAAAACTGATGCATAACATAAATTTTAGTGGAAACTACGCAAACTGTGTATAAACATAATTCATATAAACATTTTTATTGTGATACAATATAAGAAAATGGTAACTCACTTGTAACTGGAGCAGCCGGTGGTTCGGTGTGCGTTTCTTCTATGCACATGTCTGCAGGGCATTCTGGAACAAACGTTAATATGAAAATAAAAGCTCGGCAATTAAGCTTTCATTGCTGCTTTTAGAAATTAACGAGCGTGCGATTACAAAGGTGCGCGATATTTTTTATACAAAAGAAAACTAGTGACAATAAAGATCTTTTATATTCAAAATCTAAAATCAAGTAGGGAACAACTGTTGCGGTTGTACCTATGTTTGCAAAAGAACGAATCCTATATAAGCTAAACTGCGAACAAGATTCAGTAATTGAACATGCAGATAATGTAAAATTCTACTACTGATGGTAACATAAAATAGTTACAAAATGCATACGGATGTCAAAACGTCAAATCGAAGACTCATTAGTAAGTCACTCCGTACATTTTGATGATGATACATGATGATGTCTTCAAATTCAAATTTCATCATCTTATTATATGTATATATGTATATATGTATATATATATATATATATATATATAT
>PDGT01000004.1:1060592-1090649 GCA_003671415.1 Megathymus violae | reverse complement strand
TGTATAGGCCGACAAAAAATATTTTATATAATTGCTCCTCGTATTAATTAAATTACATTTTATTATTGTTTTTAACTTGTTAGTGTTTAAAATTTTTTCTACCTACACTATATGTCGCAAATATGTGATTTGTATAATAATGGGATAGTTATCATATCACATAAATGAGACATTTAATTGTAAGAATCGGGTCTTCACCTAAAATTATAGATTTTTAAGAACTGTGTGATTGTATATTTTGAAAGTCGATTTTTTTGAAGAAAAAGAAAATATTACTTTGGTAATGTCACTGAGATGGTTGCGTCTAGGACTTATCATCTCATGATACTGAACATCATGCTGAAATGTTTTAACAAACGCATATAATAATATTCAATTTAAATTTATTTTCGATTTCAATACATATAATTTTGTTTTTGAAGTTCGTATAATTTATTCCTTAGAGTCGAAGTTCCGAATTTTAATACTTTAAATCTATACATGTGACGTCACTTAGGCCATGGCTAGTCCACTGCCGTGTCACGCAATATCACACTTTGTTGAGCCCCTCACTATCGCTTAACATGTGACGTAAATTATATATGACCTCTAGTTACTGGAACGTACACTACCGGTCAAAAGTTTGAGACCACTATAAAAAAATTAAGAAAACAAATAAAAGTCAACATATTTAAATCATTATGAAATACAGTTTTTATTTCCATGTTATACACGATATTTAAAATTAAAAAATTACGAATACAAAAGATAATACTAAATTACTAAAGAAAATACAAACAAGAGAGTTTACACAGACTTTTCATCAAAATATCCTCCTTTGCATTTTATTATTTTTTTTACCAATCTTGGCATGCGAGCAATTAACTTATTTATTGTCTCTTGCGAGGTATTCTTCCAGCTGTCTTCTAAGGCATTCCACATGGCCTGCTGTGAAGAAGGACATTGTTCCCGAACGTTTCGATCAGTTCTTCCCACAAAAGCTCTATGGGGTTAAGATCGAGACTTTGGGGTGGCCATGCCATGTTTTCCAACACTTTTTCTGACTGTTTCTCGTCTAAATAGCCCCTACATAATTTTGAACTATGCTTTGGATCATTATCTTGTTGGAAAATAAATCCTTTGCCGATTAACTTTAGTCCGGAGGGAATAGCATTTTTCTCCAAAATTACTTTATACTCCTCCTTTTTCATAATCCCTTTAATTTGGACCACATTTCCAGTCCCATAGCCTGAGAAACAACCCCAGACCATAACAGATCCGCCACCATGCTTGACAGTCGGGACTACACACTGTGGCATCATCTTTTCTTCGGCGGAACGTCGAACGAAAATTCTTCTTTTTGAACCAAATATTTCAAATTTAGATTCGTCACTCCAAAGTACTTTTTTGAAATCTTCTTCGGTCCAGTCTCGATGGGCTAGGGCCCACTGCAACCGTTTTTTCTTATTCTGCGGTTTTAGAAGAGGTTTTCGAACAGCAACGCGACCATACAACTTGGCGTCTCGCAATCGTCTTTTCACTGTAGACACTGACACAGGTTTTTCCCGAGATTTGTTGACTTCAACGCGGATTTCTGGGGCTGTTAGGCGTTTGTTTCGCTTGCTGGTTACCACAATAAATTTGTCTTCACTAGAAGTCGTAGCTCTTGGTCTCCCGGAGCGCGGACGATCTTGATTACTGCCAGTTTGTTTGTACCGCACAATAGTGCGATGAACACAAGTCTTTGATAACTTGAGTTGAGATGCAATCTCACGTTCAAATTTGCCTTCATTATGGAGAACAACGATGGCAGATCGCGTTTCGATACTAATTTCGCAAACTTTTCCCATTTTAGAGACGTCTTGACTGTAGGAATCACAAAATCAGACTAACAGGGGATATTCGTAGATAACCATGAAAATATCGGGTTAAAATAAACTTAAAAACATATTTTAAAAATATAGAACAATCGCATTGTAAGATGATGTAAAAAAAAACGAAGTGTCAGCTGCGGTAATGAGGTAATAAAATTCTTACAATCGATTATCGGACTAGCTCTTCTTCGGCTCACATTGCAGTTTGGAAACAATGCTGGTTTTTGGCCCTTTCCTTGGCTTATATACAAAAGAATTAGCTTTTAGGCAATCTTTAAAAACAATAGAATATGCAGGTGTGCAGATTACTTTTTATCACCAATATTTTAAGAATATTTACTAATAAAAAAAATCTTTTATTAGTGGTCTCAAACTTTTAACCGGTAGTGTATGTCAGTGTGTATTTATCTCTATACACATGTATCTGATGCTATGTGTGATTTGAAAAGCTATAATACGTTTCCCCGAAGGAAACATCGCGAGAACACTAAAGTTCGTCGTTGTTGTAGTTAGAAAGCACCGAAAGACTTAACGGAAAATTCCACGAAAAAGTTGATTGACAAACATTTTATAATTCCTTCCAAGTGTTTTTTAAACACTGCACCTTCACAATTATGTGATGTGTGATGTCCTGACATGTTCAGCTACGGTTAAATAGAAATGTCAGTACACTGTAATATTATCTTTATTTTCAAGAAATTTAATAAATAACCGAAATAACGCTAAAGCAGGATGAAGCTGTTGACCCAGCAGTGACAATAGAATAAAATAAAATATTTCAAAATTAAGTACAATATTTCTTACTTATTGAGTGGCGCTACTGACATGATTTCATTGTTCGGGTTCCAGTTAAAACCAGATTGCGGTCTACTCTCTGTACCGTGAATTTGAAAAGTTTTTCAGTTACAGTAGTAGTTTTGCTGTACAGTACAATTACGATTGTTTTACTACTGGGTTTGCGTCTTGTCTTGAATAACAGAGTTTAATATACGCACCGTAAACACCTTAGCGAAGTGCGACTTAATAGATTCTGCACATCTTTGCGAAGATTATAAAGAACTCTTGTAATATTGAGTTACACACATGCTTTTATATGTAATACTAGCAAACTGCCCTCGCTTCGTTTCGGAAAAACTACGTCTTAGGCTAAGAAATAGTATCTACATAATTTTAAATTAATTTATACCTTTTGTATTTATGGACGGATTGCAGTGAAAAAACATTTAGTATTAAGTGATATACTGGAATACATTAGTGAAAACCAGAACAAAATCAGTTAAGTTGTTTCTGAGATTAATGCGAATAAACGCACAGGCAAACAGACAAACAGACAAAAATTCTAACAACTATTGTTTTGGATTTTATTGCATTAAAGTTAAAAAAAGTTATTTAAGTTATTTAAATTATAAAGTTCCCTAATAATAGTTTTTCTCATATATATCGTTCATGTATAGAAAGCGATCAGTTAGAATTTTTTATATGTATACATTTAGGTACTCACATACGTTGTAACTTTTAAAATATTGCCTTGTTAATCTTCTTCTATAATTTCCTGTATCTTTTATCCAGTTATTTTTAAATTTCTTTAATTTTTTTTGCCCTCCATTGTAACAAAATAAATTAGGCCGACGACAAATTTTAAATTCTTCAGATAAAAGGCGAGCCGTTTGACGAGAAGCGGTAGTCTCGCGTATTTTCTTAACCGGTTATTACTCAAGGACTCGAGATTTTCGCGCGTTGAACGCCGGAGACTCCATACTCCATTAGTGCGTCCTAACGCACGCTCTAGTCGCAGATGCCTCCGCGTTCTGAAAGCTGGAGACTCAGATCGTCTCCTCCTCCTGTTTCCAGAGCCCTCCGCGCGCTACACGCGGGAGAAGCGACGGGCCTAGCTATAACTCAAGACCTACTTATCAAGTGACCATTACTTCTTTTATGCTATTGTCTGCTTTATGTTATTCTATCATATTTATTGTAACCGCTAGGAATAGTTTAATACATTCTATCTTCTAAAATTCTTTATTTTCATTTTAGAATTACACTCTTAGGTAAATAGGTTTCCTCACTATCTTTTACTTCATTACGCAAGTGCTAATAATTAATATTTCTTACCCACATAACTTTAACAAATAGAACTATGGTCGGATTCGTAGAGGTGGTCGAACCCCTTCCAGGGGACCGACGGTGACGTTCAAACTACCAGGTTGTCATTGCTTCGAACACCACATACCACATTTGTCACAAGATTTTATACTACATTAATTCATGGTCGCGTCTACTATTACCTCTTAGCACACCAAAAAGCCTAATGCGAAACAGTCTACGCTCAGGCCAAATAAATACACATTTTATTTTACACAGACTAAAAATATACTGCTGAAGCAATTCCAATAAAAAAAAGCAAGCGAAGGCTTAAATTCGGTGCAAAATTCACTTTAAAGTATTCCATACACAGATAGAAATAGAGAGGGAAGTGGTTCAATGACGGAAAAATATCCGAGTGAAAAGTATTAAGCCAATAAAATATTTGTTGCTTTATATGGTTGACGATACTCTAATGTTGCACTTCTCCATTAAAGACTTGACGTCCCGCTTTTCAATTTTATATTTATTGAAATATATTTCCGAGCAAGAATCATAGTGAATCCTACGTATAGAAATCACAATTTTAAATAATTAACCAATCAAATTATATTGGTTATAACATTGTATTAAACTGTTATGAAAATTGTTGAATAACAGTTGGTTTCCAAAAGATGTCGATCCCTCATCATATTCATTATTATGAAAAAGCTTCATTTTCAAACTTTCAATTTTTCATTATATTCAATATTGATTTCAAAATCAATGACGAAATTGTAATTTTGTTAAATGATCGTTCATTCAGAATAAGTATTTCTTCATAAATTTTATTTTAATTATGTAGGACTACACAGCCGATTAGTCGGTTACTTGTGTAAATGAAACTACAATAAATTATGGAATCCGGCCGAGTTCACACCGGTGCTCATAGCGGAAGGAATTTTTTGTATATTCATTTCAACTCGTGCGGTCTATTCTTTATAACTCTGCTAGAGGAATTTCCATTAAATACACAATATTTTGCCTGCGGTCATGTTCACTCAATCTCATTTACGTCTGATTGCAGTTAACAATGTTTTTAGTGTATTTCAAAGTGACTGTGTGTGAACACAAGGACTGTTAAGTCATCTTTGATTGAAGATACTGTAAAGACAAATAATTTTAAACTTATATGTTCAAGGACACAAAACATTTTTATTCCAACTATTACCCATAATTTTTGTATTTACATATATCGATAAGTTGACCTTGACGCATGGATTATGGTCACGGTGGGACCTCGACTAACAATTTATTCACTGGATTCCATGGTTGTGCTATCCTTTCTGTCAAAATCATTTTTAATCTTTGAACCATAAAATTATTAACAAATATATCCATCCATTCCTCGAGATTCGGATTGTGTTCGTACACATATAGAAAATAGCTGAAACTGTGGAAAACTCACCCTGTAAAAGTTCTACGTAATATAACTTCAATTTTTTCAGTTTAGATATGAAGTAATAAAGCGCTACAGGAAAGTTTGTACGGTGAAATAAAAATCATGTTACGAGTCGATTTAGTGGTCTGTGGGTGTAACAGCGTTAACGTTTCAACCTGTAAAGCGTTAGAACTTTAATGTGGTTACGAGTACCCTCAAATAGGTGTGCGGTTTGAAGTTAGTGAGACATTTTAATAGGATGTAGTTTTTCAGCTTTATTACATCTCATATCTTTACCACTGCGAAGTTTGTTTCTATGTATTAAATGTCGTTGTAACAAATTGGAAGGTGCTGCAAGTTTGGGTAAAATTAATTAATGCAATTTTGGCTAACGTTAACATTATGACTTATAATATTTAAAGAATCAAATAAGAGAGGTTGTTACAGCAACATGGTGAACAAAAAATGAGAAATACATGTATAAATAAATAATAATAATAAGTGTACTAAAAATATTTTATCCCACTACTTCATTTATTTCTTTAATACGCTTAATGAGACAATAAATAAAAAAATGCTAGCAGTATGCCCAACATACATTTACCATAATTATTAAAGTGAACTCTTTTTTTTTAATTGATAGTACGAACAATTTACTGATAGTAACATTCGTTCCATAGAAAATACATTAAAATGTATATTGCCTTTAACCACTAGTGCTCTAACAGGTTGGAGTAGTGTAATTATATTGACGTACCACTGAAACAAAAATAATTTTCATTTTAGAGCCAATAATTCTTAACTATGTTCCGATGTATTCTATTTAAAATATTGGAAAGAAATATATTTCAGAATTATTAAACTAAAAATACTTAAATTTTTACCGTCACCGTTTGGTATAATTGTGCAATAGTTAAAAATAAAAATTAGACAATTTGTTTAATACTCGTGTTGTATATTAAATGAAAATATTTAATAACAGTGGTACACGTAGTAAATATTCGTTAATATTTTAAAACAGTAGAGCAATTGTGAAGTAGGCAAACCACTGTAGCTATTTCCATGAAATATTTAATTACACTCGCACTGAATAATTAAATTCTGTATCGAATTGTTATTTAGATCACTCGTCCTGATATTGTTTCAGACCACAGCCTGATAAATTACATTGTCAATTTGATATCACTACTCAGTATATTTCTGTTATTTCAAAGTTAATTGCTGTATGTATAAATGATCATCATTTGAGAACGGCACGACCAAATTTGCTGATTGTATTTTTATGTTTGTCATTTTCAGCACAAGTTTTGTAAGAAATAAAACCCACCGGAATAGCTGAAAATTTTGATGGTATTTTTATATGTAAATCTCAATAAAAATGTAACGTTGTTAAGAGGACGTCTCATTTTCTTCATTAATAACTTGCTCCCATGCGAATCTGGGGCGGGTCGTTACTGATTTACGTTTTGTCATCAGACTTTTTTACGCACAAACCCATGAACAGCCAATTTAATCCAATTCACTTGCCCACTAATAGAATTCATGTAAACTATATAAATAAAAATAAATTTCCGCATCTACGAAAGATAATCACTTGGAAAAAGCTCAAATAATTTCGTAGCTTTTTTGGTTTGTTTTGGGTTTGTGTTTAGTTTGTGTGAAAAAATTATTGAATATCAACGTAGTTCTCATTCAATGCGATGCCAAGACGGGTCGCCAGTGTATGCAATATACTAATATTATAAAGAGATATTTTGTCAGTTATGTGTATGCAGAGGGTAATCTCCGGAACATTGTGCTGGGTTATCACGATACCACTGAGTTCATAAGAGATCCCGTATGAATAATGAATGAAAAAGAGATGGTTGATTCAAATTGGTAGATATACTTGTAAAAATTTCTTTAAATATAAGAAATATTGTAAACATGATGATAAATGATACTCTGTATGTAATAATAAAAAGCTAATAAAATTATATCTAATCCAAAAAGAAATACTAAATAATAATAGTAAATACTAAAACGCGAAAATTAATTGAAATAAAATATTATTTTATGACTTTAGCACTGAAATGTTTGAAATCCGATTTTTTGTTAAAATATTTTTTAAAGTCTAATACGATATAATAATAATAATTTTGGTCTCCAAGATACATCATTAGATGGGTTTTACAACTGTAATTTTACGGAAACGGAGTACCTCCTCTTTGTTTGATTTTGTTTAAAAAAATATTCTCGAAAAACTACCGTACGTATTTCAGATAAAAAGACAGAGCATTTCTGTTTGAATGAAACCTTTTTCTTTGCGACTAATTCACCGAGTGAAGACAACGTGGAGCCTATCTCGGTCAGGGCCACAGTTTAATTATATTAATTGCTATGAACTAGATCCCGTAGAACCAACACAAAATTTACGCGAGAACAGTTTTTCGTAGTTTCATTTATTTTCATTCTATTAATACAGGAATAAATTGCATGTATTGTGCCCAAAAGATTCATGTAGTCATTGTGATATTTTAAATGGTGTATAAATTGCAGTTATTTCGGGTCTATGCTATGAAAAATACGGGATCTTTGTAGGAACATGTGTCATCGTCATGACAACACTTAATGTCCCACAGCCGAGTCCAGCTCGCGTCTCACAATGAGAGGGGTTAAGGGCTGAGTCCACCACGCTGGTCAATTATGGGTTAGCAGACTTCACATACATTCACTTTCACTTTAAATACGTTATAGAAAAGGTGTGGGGTGGAGGGGAATGTAAGGGGGGCATGCATCGTTGAGTCGAAGCCAACCCCCCCTGCTTATGGTAAACTATGCTAAACAACGGACGAAACTATGGCTAACGATTCCTTCTGTTGAAGGTCGCTGGGCTCTTTGCTAGTCAGTTTAATCTTGACGGTATATCATGGTGGTAGGGTAGTTCCATACGTTGAAACGTTTCATACGTGTTTCATTGTCATAGAGCTAGTAATAGTTCTCCGCTTCCTTTTCGGTCAGCAACACTTCGGTCATGCTTTTGGTGTTACTGACGTCTATGTCCGACGGTAACCATTTAAAAAAATGCTAGTTTAGATTTGAACGCGAGT
This sequence comes from Megathymus violae, assembly GCA_003671415.1. Classification (NCBI taxonomy): domain Eukaryota; kingdom Metazoa; phylum Arthropoda; class Insecta; order Lepidoptera; family Hesperiidae; genus Megathymus; species Megathymus violae. The sequence continues at coordinate 1,082,205 of PDGT01000004.1, read as the reverse complement.
TTCTCATGCGGGAGACCACCGTTCACACCACTAGACTACCACTGCTTTGTTTGTGTGTAAAAATATTTACAACATTCGCATTGAAAAATCTAAATTAGAATTATTCAAAAAACGTATCTAGTCGTACCTTGATAACCTTTACCGTATGAACCAAATTAAGAGAATAAAAGGACCCATCCTAAGGGAAACTAATAAATAATTATTTCCAACCTAGAACGCATAAAATTAAAAAAAAGGGGAAATATGGAGCTTTATCCATAATTTACAGGAAAACTTATTAAAAATCGTAAGTTTAAAAATTTTTGCGGCGAAAGGAAAAACAACACAGAACCCAGAACATCGGAATATGAGTGTGACTTGGACTTGAAAATATTTATATTCAAGGTTTATCATTGACAACTTGTTTATCGGCTCGGGTTATATATACCACGATACATGTTCACCGACAAAAAGAAACTTTAATTGATATAAACAATTTTTAGAATGAATTCCAACTCAAACTATATGCACAATCAATCTGTAACTTTGCTCAGATCTCGTTGATGGGTTTTTATATGGAATGTTTTGAGAACTTCTTAACCCCTGCCTAATTGCTTATATCACAAACTTTCAGGTTATTTTAAATTGTATAGAAATATTTTCAGGCTCCTATGAGTATAATTTCGAAAAATGTCGTGTTAGTGTACCATTAAAAATTTTTTTTTAACTATGTTAGAACAATGTTCCGTCCGTGACAGGCGGAGCTCTACAACTATGTGATAATGATGGAACTTCCTCGGTTTCTGATAAAGTGTTGTTAAAATATGCATAATTTATAGAAACCTACAAAGTTTGTTAGATAAATGATCTATACATATAATAAAATATTAATTTATCGCTTTCTATAGATGGAGGATATTGGAGAAAAACTATTATTAGGGGCATTTATTAACGCAATAGAATCCAAATCAATCGTTATTTGAATTTTGTTCGTTTGTGCGCACTTATCTCAGAAACAGCTTAACTGATTTCGTTATGGTTTTCAGTAATGTATTGCAGTAAGCATTTCTTAATATTTAAAGTTCATTTTATTGTAATCCGTTCATAAATAAATAATTCTAAGCGTAAGGCGTAGTTTTTGTGAAGCGAGGCGAGGCCAGTTTGTTACTAATAAATAAAATTCGTCTTTTGGTAGCATTTATCTAACCAATAAACAAATGAGTGTTCTGAAGTCTCTGTTATTATATCGGCAAAGAACACGGCATAGATCTCTATTGCAGGGAGTGACTTAAATATTGATATTTCAATGAACATATGCGCTAACGAAGACAGCGGATATCTGCTGAGTTCAAGAGGCTCAGGACCCATCAGCCTATTTCCAACAGGGGACTTACAAAATTTGATAGATGGATGGATTTAAATCAAAAAGAACACAAAGATATTTTGAAACGTAATATTTTTTGAAACCACGCACATTTTGTGGGGCGTAATTGAAACCAGACCATTACTCTCGGGACAGTTACGTTAACGCCAAATTAGGAAAACCAGAACCTACACGACTTTTTTCCTTAAACGCACAATTTTTTAACATCAGATAATAGTAACCACTAGAGTATATTTCATAGTGTAATGCTATCTAATATAAAATATTGCCCCCGATCAAAGAAGTTCCATCCAATGGTTATATTGAAACTCAAATCTATATGTATGAGTACACCTACGTATACTTCATATCCTTTTTTAATTAGCTATAGCAACACAATAATTAAATTAAATTTTAAACGCCAAAAACAAGTATGTATGTGGATTTTGTCCATTAATTTCGAATACCGCACATGGCAGGCTTAATCTGTTCTGTGCAATTTTGTCAAAGAGCGAAGACACGTAGTGATGAAAACAAACTAATTCATAATTCGTAAATAGCTACGAGCTCGTCCGTACAAATCTTGGAACATGGAACGTTTGTAATGTTTGTACGTTGTATGTTTTTAATTCCATTCAAATTTAGTTTGCATGATATGACAAAATACTCGTTTGTTGTCACATTCAACTACAATATTTTTAATAAGTCTAAAATCATAAATAGGTGATGATATTAAGAAAAAAATTCGAAAGAGGCAAACAGTTGCTAATGATTCTTATTAGATATAGGACACTGTAGTTGGCTGCAGAAACTATGGGGCTTTAAGCTCAGAGTATAACGATTTTCGTGTAATGCTACGGTACAACAATCCACTGTACACAGTGTACACTATAATTCTTTGACCAGTAACAAAGAAAATCAACTATTACATGTAATTAATAAAACTCGACTTGTAATTTTAATTATGTTTTCGTGCAAATCCTGTGTTTCAGCTTTACATATGCGTTAAAATATTAAGTCTCAAAAATACTCGTAGGTACTTGTATAACAATGATTTCATTATTATGATATTGATTAAAAAATGTACTCAAATTGGAGTTTATCTCATAATTCGCAGACATTGAAAGTACTACATGAAACAAAGGAAGTAATTTAGTCTATTTCTGAGCTGAAGTTGTAGATTGATTGCCCCTTGATTTCGTAATTAGAACACCCTTTTACTCTTAACGAGGGCACCATCCATACACTTCTGTCATGTTTCTACGTATAGCAGTAGTGTATTTGAAACTTATTTTATAACTTCCGATTAATTGTCTATTCTGTATGATGACATATCATATTAAGTATGATTTCATATAAATACGCACCAGCTAAGTTATGCTAATATCTTGCTTGCCAATAAAAATAAACTATTCACATCTTAGTCACCAATTTATGGAACAGAAAAATCTGTTATTCACCACATAGTTCTGACAAGCTTGGTCAGCAATAATGTTACAACTTAATCTTTTTTTTATAAATTCATGTTTGGAATGCTTTTATTATGTTATAAACTACGATCATTTCTCACCATCTAGTATAGATTTTTATCAAAGTTAATATTTACTTGTAATATGGAATGGGGTGTGATGCAGAATAGAATTACGGTGAAACAAGTAATACCAAAAAAAGTCAATTCGTACTTGTCACCAAAGAAAAAATATTTCATGTTTATTTGTTAAAAAATAAACCATTTACAAACCCAGTAAATGAGACACAGTGACATCTATGTTTCTTACATTCAACTTTCTTATTGCCACGTGATAATGTTCATTACTTAGTTTTTCAATGGCATCGTAGATACACAAGAACTCCACGACACAACATTGAATTTTACTAAAATTAATATATTAACTATTAAAATTAATATTAAAAAAACTGTATTAAATTCAAGTGTCATCCAGTACAAGTTAAAAAAAAATCGAAAAAGCACTAAGTGCATATAATGTGTGTACTACAGAAAAGATTAGGAATTAATTTGGGAGCGTTCATACCATCCTACATCAAAATATTTTGGCTTTGTTATCGTTGGATCCCTCGTCTGCTCTCCGAAAGTCAAATACAGGCTCGTGTGAATCGGCGCCGTGATATTATGAGTCTACGTTTTGAAAACAGGCCATCAAGACGAGCTTCAGAAATCATTACTGTTAACGGAACATCATGGATCTATAAACATGATCCGGAAAATAAAGGTAATCATTTAAATGGAAGGGCAGTTACCGACAAAATCACAGAGACCTCGAAATGATGAATAAAATTGTTGGCTAGTTTTTTTCCAGTGGTCATTTGTCGATGTTAATGCTGGAAAATTGTGCAACAGTTAATTCGGAATATTATATATATGTAGCATTACTCAAAAGCTTTCAAGCCATTCAGGAGCGAAGACCAAAGAGCATCCACCCTACAGCCCTGACTTAACTTTCTGTGATTTCGTTTTGGTCCCACTATTGAAAGTAAAAATAAAATAAAAGTTTATTTCGAAAACTGAAAAAACAGTGGCTGTATATGAAGTAGCGATTTCTATCCTGTCGCGAATCGAGACTGACTTCATGAAGGAGAGTATTTTGGAAAGATGGAAAATAAATAGTACTAGTATATCACACGGAATAACTTTATTTGTACCTCAAAATTTATTGAATGAGTGAATTTTGTATTTTTCTATAGACTGCTTTTAATACTTGATTTAATGTTTTATTTCGTTGTTATTTTCTCGTTGGACTTGAAGGTAAATAACACACATACTGGCATCATTATAATATAATATTGATATAAATATTATAATTTAGTGATTCTAATTAATTCTTTAGAATCTTTAGAATTCTTTAATCTCTAATAAAGATACTGCTAAGTCGAGATTCCTTTGAAACAGTATTTTATTAAAAATAATTTCATTATTTTTGTACGCACAAGAGACGATTTAAATCAAATAACAGGAGAATGAGAGGAAATACACAGTCATGAGAATATATACCTAACAGTTTGTACGATGGATAAGATAAATGATGAGATTTAGTGCAGAACGTATACTTTTACGCTGGCAAATTAATATTTCCATGATAAAAATATATGATTAATGATAAAAACATATACATAGTTTTTGTTTATAAATCCATTAGACCGTTACGGTACTACATCCGTTCAAACGTAACTTAAAATGTTTATAATACTCAGATGGTAAAATTCACACAGTAAAGTTCAATTTGTCACGCCCCAATTTACTTGTGCTCATCAAATTACGTGTTCAACCATGCCGAAATTATAATTTTCCGTTAGTGTACATTTAATTGAATTTTTCGCCAGTTCAAACTAGTACTGCGTTCTCGCTTCCCTTCAGAAAAACTGTGCATTACGTTTAGAAATATTGTTTTAGGAATAGGTTTTTGTAGTGCTATTAATTACAAACGTATTAATTCATTATAATATCTGCAGCCTGACAGTCAAAATTGTTAATTGACCAAATATTGGAATTGTAACGGAAAGTAGATGGGCCGCTTGACGGTAAGTAGTCACCATCGCCCAAACACACCGGTGATGGTAGGAATGCAATAGAGTGAGGTCTATTATCAGGTGATAGTTCAAGATTTAAAACGAAACACATTAAAAACATGTAAATCTCAGATCTCAGAAGGTCCAAGAAAGGGGTTAAACAAAGTGTTTTGCTTCACAACAGATTTATCTGTAACGTAATTCCAATCACTATACTAAATATTTCATTCATGACTGACTTAATCTATTTAATATGCAAAGTGACAAAGCGGTGAAGCTGGAATAGCGTTCTGTTTCAAATTAAGTCTATTATAAGTATTAATCAAAGTACCGATTATCCGGTGCGGCTACGTACGGTATTACCGTTCAGGGAAAGTATTTTCGTATTTTACCTGTACTTTAGCACTCTGCGGCAAAGGTCGATTTAGAATATTGCCAGAAAGGATATTCCTCTCAAAAATAATATATTTTAACTATATGTATGTCCTATACAATATACTATATTATATTGTAGTATTTAGGTACTTACATGCTTTTATATGTAATATTTAGGCACTCGTATACTTTGTAACTTTTATAATATTGCTTTGGTAATCTTCTTTTATAATTTCCTGTATATTTTATCCAGTTATTCTGTAATTTCTTTAATTACTTTATTTTGATTAATGTCTTATTATTGTTGTCAAGTATTTGGCGAATGTGCCAATCACAAATAATAATTACATTATATTAAAACATCGGTTTAAGCAGAAAATAATATTGCATCTCTATTGAATCTATATGGCAGTACGCTGCTTTTAGAAAGATTAGAACACAGGCTCCGATTACACTAGTCGTAACTTTTCTGCTTTGAATGACATATGTAATTTTACATACTTCACATTATGGTTTATATCTTCTTCTATGTACTTATATACTAGTTTTTACCCAGCAATGATTAAATAATGTTCTGTTTAATCAAAAAAATAAAAGTAAAATAAAATAAAATCGGTTGATAAACAGAGAAAAGACACTGATCTGTTTTGTCTTTGCTTATTTATGTGTAAAATAGATAATAGTGTGAAATAGCATTTGCATTGTTTTAGGTCTGGGTTTTTCTCATTCTATGAATTGGATGTAAATAAATGTATAACTTTTTTATTTATGGACGAATTGCAATGAAATTAACTTTAAATATTAAGTAATGCTTACTGCAATACATTAATGAAAACCGTAACGAAATCGGTTAAGCCTTTTCTGAGATTATCGCGCACAAACCCACAGACAAACAGACAAAATTCGAACAACTATTATTTCGGGTTCTATAGCGTTAATAAATACCTTTTGTCATAATTTTTCTCATATACGAGTATCCTTCATGTATAATAAATCGATTAGTTAAAATTTTATTGTATAGATTCCATAACTTTTGGTAACTGACGAGTGTATATTATCTAACGCATCTTCATCTAGGGCTGTTTTGAAAATCATTAATTTTAAAATAATTGCAGTCTCATAAAAGTCTAGTACTAGTCGAGCTGAGTAATTACGCGCGCATCCTTATAATAAAATTTATATTTGAAGATGCCATCATGTGGGTGAATATCCCTAGTTAAAACTTCACGTTCAAGAATTACATAGTACGCCCGAGGGGAGTCGAGAGGTACCTACACGAGACCCAAGTGCTCGTTACGTGATCGTGCCACGACAATCTTACATAATCGATTGTACTCGCACTTATTTGTTGTACGATTCCAGAGAATTGAATTTAGGAATTCCCAAACATATTCGCAATGCGATTAGTTAATAATTCTGTAACAAGCAAATCAAAGCCCAGATTGTCAATTGTACCATTCATAGCTGAGATTCAGTATTGTACCTTGTATATATAATTTTATTTACACGTTTGTGTTCACTAGGTACTCTTTTTTAACTTATTATTATCAAGTTTATTAGTCACAATGATTATTTCTAGAACAACTCGCTGCTTAGCAACAAGATCACATTTTATTCTCTTTGTCCGCCTGTTTTACTCTGTTATTGGACGACAGTAATAAATTAAACAAATGTGAAAAAATGTATTCAAATACAGGAAGTATTTATTATACACAGCAATAATGTTAATAATTATATCAACATAAAATTAGTACGATTGATACTTTTATACAGAAAATAGAGCTTCGCAAATTAAGAATTCAATTTTTGCCTTACGTGTGTCCTCTTTGCGTTGTCCGTTTACGCTATAATTACGTTTCGGTCTGAAAAATCTTCCTCAACTCGTATTCATGTTGCTAAATGACTGAAATATTGTAATATAAGATGTTATTATATGACTTACATAATTTACATTTGCTAAATACATACTATACAATTTTAATTGTTTACACATTTACTGTACATATTTAGCTCACTATTAAACAACCGAGACTGATCAATTCTTCTAGCTGAATACTCCTTCAGGACAATGTACGACTAAACACTGCACAATAGACGGCTGTCGAATTAGAGGAATTGCGACTGGAAATTCTCCGTCACCCATCGTACTCTCCAAATCTTGCTCTTATTTATTTAGAATTATTTTGGAATTTTAAAAACCCGAAAAGGAATTTTTGCAGCAAAGCTACTAATGAACTACTCACACAAGGATGGATAGTATCAATGAACTTTTCACTCGATAGTGGAAGTGCGTGGATAACAATGGTGCCTTTATTAAATATATTGGTTCCAATTTAATAAATATATTGGTTTCGAAAACAATTATTTGTTTTTTTAGATGTAGAATGACAAATTTTAGGTATTAAAAAAATTGAAAATAACAAACAATTTGAGCTACAGACAAGTTTCTTATTTTTAGACGGTAAATATTCAATTCATAGATAGAACACTTAATAAGTTTTAAGATAATCGAAATTTTAGTTTGTAAAATAAGCTAAGTTTTAACCAAGAACAATGTTGTAATAATTTTGTTGGTAAGTTTCTCACATTTTTTTATTTTAAACAATGAAGCTTAACAATTAAAAATTTGGTTTTATCGATAAATTAAGTTTACAACAAATACAATCAGCGTTAAGGGACTCAGTTCCATCTCGTGCAGCAATATAAAGGGTTTGCTTAATTTAAAAGGGGTAATATTGACCTTAAATGCGACCAATGAAGCCAATCTCCGCAAAGCAACAGCAACTGCAGCAAATGTGTGTATTGACTACTAAGACGTTGATGCGACAAGGCCGACGAATTGCATACACGGTAATTGACAAGATCCTGAGCATTAGTTCGGGGAGAGTTCATACTAACCGACTTCACCATCTTGGAGTGAGGATACTTTGTTGTAATTAGATCGCTCGTTTTCTCTCCAAAAGCGAAAAACAGGCTCCTGTAGAGCGGTGTCGTAGAATGCGCCTACGTTTTGACACAGGGAATTAAGACCTGTTTCAGAAATCATTACTAGTGTGGAAACATGGATCCCTCGATATGATTAGGAAAATAAAATGCTATCATCATCATGGATCGTCCCAGAAGAACAATTCTCGTCAAAATTAAAAAGTCCTCCAGACTTTGGTAATGCGGTGCCGACATTAGTTAACATTAATGTGGGAAAATTGTAGTTTACTTAACGTGGAATACTATAGCTGTGTGGGAAATAATACCAAAGGCCAAGTTTTGGAGAATCAACACAAACAAACAGAGGACACAAAGGCGTTTATTGAGGAATCTGGTTTGGAAATCCTAACTAATCCACCCTACTTTCCTGACTTACTTCGGTGTGATTTATATTGGCTCCCAAAGGTGACTGATAAAATAAAAAGATAGATTTTTCGGGCGTCGAAGAAGCCGTGGCTGCTTATCGAGTAACGATTTTTGACATATCGAATCAAGACTAGGAAAAGTGTTTTCAAACTTGGTTTAGACGATTAGAAATCCAACCAATCTCTGCCCATCGCCAAAGCTTGACTGGTGGATAGTGCCATCATATATCGATTCCGCCCATTGTAATCTAATTTTAACGTTAACCATGAAGAGTGAATAAATAAATAAATAAACTTTGTATAGAGCATGAAAAACAGAATTTTATATAATTTATATTTTAAATTTTATTATAAAACATCAATTCTTAAAAACCATATACTATAATAGCGGCTGGTACACATATCGTCTCACTCAAGATTCAATGAAGACTTTTCAAGCCTCAACAAGTATACAGAGCTGCAGTTTTTAAAGAAAATTTCCTGCAAATGCGAACGCTTGTAAAATTGGATATTTCCGAGGAATTGAGCAATATGTGACTTGACTGTTTACTTTATTCTACACTGGTAGCCGAAGTCATGAAGATGTTTGTTTACAATAAATATAATAATTTTCGATGATACGTCAAGTAGACGTCATTTAAAGATACCTTTTACCAAATTGATTGTTAATCAGGAGAATAAAAGATGCCTTAAAAAATGCCATGAATTATTTTGTAGGCATTGTTATCGATATAGAAGCAAAAATATATATTTTGAAATCATTTTCTGTCAATCATAATTATAATTTAGAAATTTTCGTACTCGAAATTCTGATCTGTTCGTGCGGAATAGGGAATAAAAGATAATATGGATATTATGTTTAAATTACCCTCTTAAATATAATTTTGACTCCTTGGCCGCAGCTATTGTGATATATAAATAATATGTACTCGTATACAATTCATAGAACTCAAAAGACCCATCCCAAAAACAATCCTGGTATTATTTATAAACATAAGGCGTAGATTTTCTTCATAAACAATACCGACTTGATGAACTGAGTATCGTGGGTTTGAGTGGCTGACATTTTTGTAAAATATAAATAATCATATTTTCGTATGCCTCTCGCAACGCAAGAAAGCCCAGCTTGTGGTCGTATGTGTGGACATTTGATTTTATTACTATAGTGATAAATAATTAGGTTACTAAATCACTGTCGAAAAATGTATAACACACTGCCGAACATAATCAACAACAAAAAAATACTGTTATTCCGGTTACTCATCCATCGCCACTCTTATTTAGTGATTGAAAAGGGCACGTAGAATATTTGCCAAGTTGCACGGTAGAAAAGTATTTTTTATTTAAAACTTTTATTTAAAAGTTGACTGAGATTTCTATGCAATATGAACACTGACTCACTTTCTTATCTCTTACCAATAACGTCCGTTTCATTTTTCTTGTAATATCTTGTCTCATTGTTTAGACTTTGTGTGATTAATATAACAACAACCATCAGGTATTTTCATTACGGGCTTCATTTTCTTAACGCATTGGGTATTGTTTAGTGTTGTATAATAAAATACACGTTCCTATTCAACTAAATGTATAACTCTACTTTAAATAATGTTCTTAGGATGTACAAAATCCAAAGAAGTAAAAATCATAATACTTTTTATATAATATTTTTTATATTATATTCTAATAAAATGCAATGAAATATTGAATTTTATACTTCACAATATTTTTGGAGTCCCGTACTTAAATCTAGAGTAATGATACATCTTTTGATTTAATCCTTCCTTACTAGTGGATGCTCCTACAATAATAGGAAATACTTGTGTTGCTCTAGATTTTTTCCATCTCAGCAAAGTATGACTTTATTGTTTGAAATGTCATTTCAAAGAACCCGTTTTTTAAATGCTTCTGCGACAATAATACAAAGTACCGAGTAGCTGCTCAGTTGTTCCCGGCATTGCCCACGCGGATGTACTTTTAAGTATGTATATTTAAGAAATGTCCACAATATTGTCAATTTTATGTACGTTTTGAACTTTCTTTTTCATGAAAAAACTTATCATTTATTGAAAAGGAGTCAAGGCTCCTCTCTTACCTCTTAATACTGACTTCTTAAACGCAGTAGTTTTTTTTAAATAAATGACTTCATAATATAAGAAAAACCGTGGAAGCATTAAAATGATATTTTTTGTAAAGCGGTCATTAGGACAATATATTTGATCTATGGTTGTTTACATATAAGCGATGTTAAACGAAATTAAAAATTAAAATTAAAAAAGAATACTTGGTCCAGTTTTATTTTATTTCGAATGTCGCTTATGAATATACAGTTAGAAGATTAACTAATCTTGTATTTTTTGTAGATGTTATTTGTAACACATTTTTCTTTTGTGCAATAATTGTTACTAAGTTTAATTATAAGAAAATAAAAATATGTATAAACTTTCATACAAATTTCCATCTACTCTCTGGCCTACTTAAATGATGAGATTTGAAAAATCTCATAGACGTGGAAACATGTGTCAATATTTTTAACCAAAACGAAAAACACTAATTTTCATGGAGCTTGCTCAAAATTTGCCGAATTTTAAAACAAACTTTTTTTCATACTTTACATCTTTAGGGGTTGCTTTCCAAAGACTTTTAAATCAATAGAAAACTAAATACGATTTTTCATTATACTTAATTAAAAATTGGCAAATTTTCTATTTAACCCCTTCAGGGGCAGAATATTACAAAATCCCTTCATAGTGGATGCTTTACATCACAAAAGGAATCCATTGTCTAACTTTCATGTTTCTAGCTTCAGTAATTTAAACTGTGATGAGAAATCAATCTGTCAATCACGACATATTTTTTTGTTATTATTCGTATTATTTTATTTCCTAAAGATCTATTTCTATTTACTAAAGAAACTAGAAGTTCGAGAAACGAGTTCGCTTGACATAATTTATCTTTTCTCGATGCGAATAGTTATATTTATAATATACAAGTATTATCCATGCTATGATTAAAGTTTTAACAATATTAAATACAAAACATATAATTTAATGCCAAGTTTTTAGAAACTTTAAGGATATCAGCAAAATATTAACATTAAAAAATTCGAGGGAAACAATGGAACAGGAACGGTCAGGTTCACTTTAATTTTGAAAAATTTAAAATCAAAACTCATAACGAGGTAAAACTACATCATAATTTATTACGGTATAAATCAGCACTTACTGGTTAGGTGGGATATTGTTAATTATGGGTTAGGCTCTCTAATCGGTTTAGCAGCAGTGATAGGTTAGTGGGTTGACCGTTTATTCTCCATACAGAGGGCCCAGGACCGAAATCTACACGCACCTCTAATTTTAAAAAAATATATATTTACAACTAATTATAAATTTAGAGATGGTAGAAGGAAAAATTTCGTAAAAAAACCTCACGTCTACTAACAAATACATGGCCACCGAGGTTGCCCTATACCTCTCATCTGTGAGACGAGACTTGAGTTCAGTTTTAGTACATTAAATTGTTATGATAATAATCAGAAGGATCATGTAATATTGGCTTCGTAAGCCATGATAACATGATAATGTGCAAATTTATTAACGAAATAGAAACCAAAACAATAGTTGTTAGAATTTTTGTCTGTTTGTCTGTGCGTTTGTGCACGCTAATCTTAGAAACGGCTTAACCGATTTCACTATGGTTTACATTAACGTATAGAAATGATTATCACGTAATATTTAATGTTTGTTTGATTTCAATCAGTCCATAAATAAAAAAGTTATTAATTAAACTAAAAGAATGCAGGTGCTATTTTTAACCGTAAGGCGTAGTTCGTCTGAAACCAAGAGAGAGCGCATTGCTAGTGTTTAATATAACCCATTACAGCTCCCAACTTCTTATTCATTAAGCTTAACTGTAAGATATTGTAGTTACAGCTACACGTGACATTGTGACCTTTTTTCTCCTCTATCCAACAATCTACTTTTTTCTTTTATTTGGTATTGACAAGCTTTAGTGTTCTAATAATTTCATATTACATAGACCATTTAACATGAAAATATAACAAATTTTTCTATACAAACGTAGTCGAGGCGGGCCACTAGTGTTTAATAAAATTCTCAACTTTGCTCTGTATTATATACTGTATTCTTGAACGCGCTTCTTCAGTTGTAGAGGCTTTTGTTAAAAAGCTTACCAAGAAACGAGAAGCGTTCGCTGTACTGGAAAATGATTTAACATGTTTTGAATGGTTTATTTACACCGGGACTTTTACTTCGATGGATAGTATGTGTACATTGTGTTTTATTGAATTTCTTGACCGCTGCGTCCTCACAGCTTATAATTGAATCACTACTAAACTCGAGCTTTATTTCTCAGTAAAACGGATTAGAAAGCTACTACTTTGGCCAAATACTGTTTTCACGAAAACATTGAGGACACTATAGAAAAACCTTAGAACAAAATTTAAATAAATGGTAATTATAAAGATTTTAATACTAACTGGTGTTTTTCTAATAGTCGAAATTGAACCATAACTATTGAATAATGTTCTGATTTGAAATATTTTCGATGAGACTAATGCTAGTTACATATTAAATCCAACAAACATTAGAAGACGCGATCTCGATCTCTATATACTCGTATAACGTCCAGTTTTAAAAAACATCCGATTATCTCTCATGTTACAACCTTTGTACCCCTTTTTGTTATCTATTAGTAAGCCGAGTTTCTTCATCTTTATTTTGTTTGCTAAATATTCGCGATCATCAATATATTTTTTGGAAAAGGAAAGGTTTTTGTCTCTATATCTTCTATACATTAACACGCAAAGATAAACTTTTGTATCTTTTTTATTCCTTCATTTTTCAATTTTTCAATCGATTTTCTTTTTTTTGTTTGGTAGCCATTAACTATCTTAACTGTTATCAATGAATATATATATATTAAAAACACTTGGCATGCCACCTAAGGATGAATGACAGAATCCCAGCACAGCTACTGAAAGTTGGAGGAAAGCCTTCTGAGCCCTATTTATACTATTCTCAGCGGTACTCACTAATTGCATTGCACGTAGACTTGACGTCCAGAATCGCCAACAAAACGGATACTGGAGATGTTATAGTACCATAAACCACATATATACGCTCAGACAGGTTATAGAAAAAATCAAAGAGTAAAACCCAATACTATGTAATATTTATCTGAACTATGACAAAATTTGCGACTGTATCGAGACCTTAGCGGTACTGAATTCTCTTTAGTGATGCCAGATCGACTATCAATATACCGAGGTATTAAAGTCTGTATACAGATCAGCCATCATATCAGTCCGATTATACATACGTAGTTGACAGGCAAGTGGATGTTATCTCCCCGAAGTTGTTCACAGTTGGACCTCCGTACCATGCTAGGAGACCTGAACGGCACCTCACAATGGAGTCTTAATATGAACATGGATTAAACGAGTCATTTCTAATATCAATGCGACACCCTGTATGAAACGCTCTGTATGAAAACTCAAAGAAAAAGATAATATTACGACGACTGCTATATTTTTTAAGTCCCTTACAGGTTATTTATTATATACCAGAGGCTCGCACCGACTTCTTTCGGGGTAAAAAATTATTACACTTACAGTACGAGTTACCATTATACATATATATACATAGTATATTATACATATATACAGCCTATGTCCATCAGGAATAATGTATCGATAAAATGGAAACTAACTTATGAAATAGTGCCGTGGATTCTGAGATTAGTTTCCGCAAAAATATTAATTCACAAAACTTACACTCTCTATTTACAATATTTATAGATTAATTAATTATTTTATAACATCATTATACTGCACTTAGTAATAAAAATATGTCAAACGTTTATGCGAATGGTTATTATCACTATTTATGATACTTAACAAAATCTACCACGAGAATACCTCGATTCACTGTAGTTTCTATATTAGAAAAAATCCTACTTTACTTTTATACTATATTTTATTTATCACAAGTTATTATATGTCAACATTCAGAACCTTTATCAAAGGTAATGTAAACAACCTTGACACATCGATTGAAGAGTACCAACTTTCGTATTTCGTGTGGTGATAAGCTGTCGCCGTACCTCTAAAGTCATTTTAACTTCATAAATCAATACTCTGGTGTGTTGTTTTATGTATAAATCAAATAATATGTCTTTTGTACAAGCGAATTCCACAAGTATAAATATAACCCAGAATTGTTCCACTGCTGAGCTCAAGTTTCCACTCACAATGACAGAGAGAATTCATTTGTAAAACGTATATAATTAGAAAAATTAAAAGTGCGTGCAGGATCTACATCGATTCACCCGAGTAAGAGATCAAGGTTCTAGGTGAAAAACTAAAAACTGGAAACATTAATTATTATTAAAATTCAATTAAATAGTACCTGTTTCATTCTGGTCTATGTGTAAATTATTCTTTAGTTGCTTTGGTACGTACCATATCTCTTTTAGAATGGCTTGAGGCGCCTTTCGAAGCATAGAAACGCCCAAGAATTTTTTTATAGTAGCGGGCACTCATCTACCGACTGCTATATATTTAATATATTTTTAGCGAAATAAATCGAAATTTACATAAAAAAAAACAAACAAAATAACCTAGCCTAGATTTAGTTCACCAAAATCAAAATAACAAACAAAGTAATTAGGTTCACAATTACGGGATATCAAAAATGGCTCATGTGTACCGACTTATTCGAATCGTCCTCACCGGGCACTGCTAAAAAAGTGAATGAGCAGGTCAACCTACCCTCCTTTTATAGATTTACTCGATACAATGTTTTATCATTTCAAAGGGGGTCCTGCTTATAATCCAATATAATAAAAATTATTCTTTAGTTTATTTGATATCTAGCATGAAACCAGAAACGTAACTCATAGCATTCATAAAATCTTACCTCGCGTTATCTATACGTGTTAAAATTCTAATTAAAAAACCTTTATAATACGATGAAATTGATAATTAATAATTAAGAGGAATGTATACAACAACACGAATGTGTAACAATTTCCGGCGGATGATCGGCATACCCAAACTTTAAGTGAATGGGAAGGCTGTACCAACAGTTTCACGAATTTATTTATTATTCAATCAATAATTTGTTTACAGCGTACGATAGTAACACAAGTATGGATTGCTTCAATAACTGAACATTGCTATAATTCATTTATTGATAGGAAGTTATAGCTGTTCATTGAAACATTCATCTAGTCTGTCTGTGATCAATGAACTAATAATCCGTAGCTTTGCAACAGCAAGCTATTTCGTTAGAAATAACAGGTACGATGACAATCTTAGATACTCCTGAGACGACGACTTATGCTGATGTCAAGTTATTAACCTAGTTAGCCAACTGCAATCGCGGCCGTTCTGTTATGAAGATGTTTTGTTGTTAGGTTATGTAGTATTTTTATTATTGTTACGAAAGTTCTCGAACTTTCGTTAGAAAACATTAGCAGCCATAAAAAAATCCAGATAGTGATAATATCTTCCTCGAACACATCAGACGACTTTCGTCCTTTTATACCTCAGTTAAAAGGGCGAATATGGCGAACAGCGTCATCTCTATCTGCGCCTCTATTGTTCTTTTGATTCCCGGGTATTATTATTATTGACTTGACGCGAAAGGCTTAGAAAATTCTTGGAAATCGATAAACATATATACGAAAGTGAAGAGTTCTCCCCCTACGAAGCGAAATACTTGCGACGTACGAGTACGACTTCGATCGTGGAAGTGAAATAAAGTCTCTGCGGGAGTATTTTGGTATTTGACGAACCTGTGTATCCTGAACCGATCATATTATCTTGTTAATGTTAAAAGGTTACCCTCGACTTTTTCGTCTCCTTAATTTTTTTTTATTTGAAGGCAATAGTCCACCAAACTGATTAACTTATGGCCATAGTACTGTTGCCTATGGAAACCTGTAATACTTTGTGACTCGAATTACTTTTCTAGAATAAATCCTTAACCCACTTCTTTCCTTCTTCTACCTACCTCTACCTCTATTTTTACTTTATAAGGTATTAGTAAAGAATACAACATGTATCGGGGTTAAAAAAAACTAATCTGCAGACACCAGTGGTGGGGACTTGGTACCATGCCATTTCAACAAGATTTACCATGAACAAGCGAGGGCAAGGTTAGCTAGTTTCAAATCGATGATGTCCATTATACACAAAGTTGAACTTCTTAGCTGGAGTAATGAACTCTAAATTTTTTATTTCAGTGCGTACATAGTTTCGTAAAGACAATAAAATACTAATATTTTGTATTTTTATGTATTGCTGCATTTATATCGACTACTCTTACTTTCTCCTTTTTGTATAATTTCTACGAACTGGCTATTTATTTAAATTGTGTACAACCCACTATTCTGTTTCTTTTAGCAAATAAGGTTTGATAATTCAACGCAATTGCTCCCTGGAAAAACACATTGTTTTATTGATAAGGTGTGATATGTTTATTTCATTTTATTTGCAGTAAATATTAAACTGATAAACAATAAATTAAAATCGTATTTATTAGTAAAACAAAAAGAATAGAGTGTAGTTATAAAGCTCCTGAAATTGATTCACTGTAGACTCTTCAGAAACAAATGATAATCTGAGGTGAAACACACTTTTTCTCATTGCTTTAATAAAAAGGGACTTTGATTTGATTATGCATTCCTCCTATAGGTACTACATAAACAATGTCCATGTTTACATACATATAATAACAGTCCACTTAAACTTAAGGGGATTGGCGCCAGGCAGGCGGCCGACCATAAAATATTTGCTAAAACCTCGACCAGCTGCGCCGAACATTAAAACGATTCTGGATTAAAGAGGAAATAAAAAACATTTCGAAATATCGAAGGTATAGATAATCATAGTTGGACTATTTTCTTCATTATGATGCTATTAGTATGTTTCGTCTTCACGACTACTACCTCAATGCTGTGTTCGAGTTTCCTGTCACAAAGTAGTAAAAATAAACTCCACTATAATGATTTTAAACATTTTCGAGAAAGTTATGGAGAATTAATTGAAAGCTAACTATAGAATATGCTTATGCTGCTAAGTATTTCATAACTGATGAATATATATGACATATAGGTACTCGTACTACAACTGTCTAAGCCGTTGCCAGACAGAAAAGGTGTTCCCGCTCAATCTTCAGTAGCAATATTCCAACAGATTTGTGTCCGACTTTGAATGCGTCTGCTATCCAATCGGTTAAATGTTGTAAGTTAAATGGTTATAATAATTTATTATTTTATTTATTAAGTTCATGGCGCAATCATTCATAGGTGATTGTGTAGTGTGTGTGTGTGTGTGTATGATTTTAGCAAAATTTTAAGAGAATTGATCCATTTTAATATACCTTAGTTTGAAAAAATTCATTGAGTTATCAGGAAACTGAGCACTAGAGAAACACTGGCACAGTTGTTACAAAGAAAACAAAGATCGTAAAGAATAATGTCGACCAGACGAGTAAGATCCATGTTTTCACATTAACACCCTCCCCGTTCATATTTCGTATTGGAGGAAAAATATCAGAATAAACTGGCAATGGCACCAGCATAACATTTGAAAAGAGACTTGGCCCGACGCCAAGCCTTGCTGTGTCTGTCTTTGCATACGAAGGAGCTCACCTTATGAGGTATGTAATTTAAAGTATTGAGCTTTTAATTGAATTATTTTCTATTGATTGTCCAAGGAGATCTATTAAAATTTTATTTCTGTTAACGTTTCCAATATCGAAACAGATTAGTGACACCTCCATTGTTACTGTCTAGGTTACTAACGCAAGTCAACAAGAAAGGCGTGCATTTCTTACTATGTACATATTAAATATTATAGAAGTGTGTATTAAATATTATACCCACACTGTGTATTAAAATTAAATATTATAGAAGTGAGATGTACGGCCCAAGAGTAACAAAATTTTTTTTGGATAAATTTAATGTATTAAAACTAGTATGTGACATAGATCCAATCTACAGAATAACGAAAACATTTTGGAGAATGAAAATTATTTTGTATTTGTAAAATTTATATTTAGTGAAATATTTCGGGTAACATTATTTACTTTTACAACAATCGAAGTATTTTTTTAATTTTCTCAGCTGATTCGTTAACTATTTCCAATTTATATATCTATATCGAATTTGCAAAGTCTGTCGGACTTAATGTACTATGTGAGTATTTTTCCCACAATTGCCGGGTCACGGTCGATTTTTCCCTCGCACCCCCAATAACCCCCAAAACCGTAAACCGAGCGTAAAATACGGACTGATTTTTATGAGCCACAGCCCCTCTCTACACGCACTTTGAGTTGCGTTGAATATTTAATAAAATAAATTACCAAATCAGATTCTCTTGGGTTGTACCAATTAGAATGATAGATATGTAGTCATGTAACAAGTCCATACAATAAACATACGTAATAAACAAACAATTTAATTTAACAAAATAATTTTGAAAATTATGAAGAAGGACAGTAATTACTTGTTTTCTCTTGTCATTACGTAAATTAATGAGCAAGATTTACAATTTTATATATCCATCAATTTTTAAAAAGAGTTTCTATTGCCAGATATCTGAAACGTTATTTCATATTGACATAGGTATTAATTTTACATTTAATAAATATTTGTTATATTAGCAGTCATAGCCTCATACTCTGGTCATTCTCCTCCCAGGTTAGATCCTAGTTAGACTTCTGCAGACATCTCTAATTAGTAAAAATAACGTAACTGTTATACGTATTGGAAATGATCACTTGCTTCAGTGGAGAAAAACATTAGGAGGAAAATTTCACGTCTAACAGTTTTCCATAATGAATTCAAAAGTGTGAAATAATCTACCACCTGCCACTTTACTTCTCACATCCTGATAGAACACCTGAACCTAACGATCAGACATTAAAAATTATTATGTACATATAAGGACTAAAACTAAACTTTAAAATATAATCTGATTAATATTAGATTTTCTAGAATTGGATCAATTTTCAG
This sequence comes from Megathymus violae, assembly GCA_003671415.1. Taxonomy (NCBI): domain Eukaryota; kingdom Metazoa; phylum Arthropoda; class Insecta; order Lepidoptera; family Hesperiidae; genus Megathymus; species Megathymus violae. The sequence goes on along the minus strand of PDGT01000004.1, from coordinate 1,062,573 downwards.
AAGCAATTTTGAGATGCTTCACTATGTGAGTATAGTTACAGTTCAGCGAAATAAGCTTTGGTACCAATTATAAGATACAATTAAGTCAGTTAGGCAATCGCTGAATTCATTTGCAACAAGCAGGCTATTTACCTCAAAATCATTACATTACATTCCAATACGTTACATTTATACCGGCATGGCTTCAATCTATTAGCGATTTTATGAGAGTGCCTGTTGTAAAGTACGTGTTTCTTATCGTAACTGAGGAGGCTTCGAGCGTATTCCACCGTGCGGCACGTCAAAGTACTTTTTTCCGGTATCAATCATGCTGTGGTCACCATGGCCTTATATTACTTAGTGGAAATTAAGTATTTTATTTGTAATTGAACGGTATAACTCTGATTATGTTTAATAATGGAATATTTAATAAACTATGTCTACTATAGGTCAATTCTCCATTTGTCTTCCACCTATATTCGAAATAAAATGTTATTCATAGTAAACGTTTCAACTGAGGGACCGCCTTCAACTTATTCAGTTCAGTGACTATTTCTACAAAGTAGGTTTTGAGTCTGCAATCGTTTCGGAACTTTTACTAAAGCTCCAAAAATTCAAAATTCCAATGCGCTTTCAAATTACGTAATTGACATGATCCATTGAGGAGCCACATTCTGTGTGCTTATTCTTTTATCCAGTGGCTGGGAGGAGCCAAGATTTCGTATTTTAATATCTATATTTTTTTACTAAATGTAGTCATTTATAGCATTTATAAATATTTTTTATATTACGGGATATGGAAGTTTATCAATCACGATTGAATGACTACCCTAAATTGAATAAAACTTTTAAGTATTCACTTTAAAATATTTTAAACCTTGTTTGAAAACTGTCCGAGAACTTTTATCAAAGTCAAACGCAATCAGAAACTCAAAACTATAATATGGACCTACAATGAAAAGTATGAAAATGGCAGTACGTGCAGCTCAATACACTTGAAGTGACTTGATTCGGTCCATCATTTACGTTCGATATAAACCTTCAAGCTCTTAGCTCTTCATTAAACTGCAGTAGTGTGATTAGACTGTAAAACGTTAATGGACCTTACATCGTAGTGCATGGCTTATATAGACTTATAACTAAATTCCCAATAAATCATATATTTAAAATCACCAACACGTTCAAGCTGTAGAGATAGATAATTAGCACTCACGGTATTTAACTAAAATTGTGCACATAAAGTTTCAGTAACTTCCGCGTGAGTTTCATATTTTATCGTGATAATATAATTTCGGTGTGTAGTATGAGTTGTGCATGGAGCAAACAACAACTCGAGGTGTTGGTTTGCAACAAGGTTATTTGCTGTAAATAACTCTTGTTTACATCTTGTTTCTATGGATATAAATCATGTTATGTGTACTTATTTTTAAATAAATAAATAAACGCCCACAATATTTTATTTAAATAAACCGAGCACGATGATACATAATTAATAATTATTATGCAAAGATGAACCGTTACTCTCACCCTGTGTGACGAAGATAAGAGAGTGAATGTGTGAAGAGATATATTTAAATTTTAACAGAATCTTGCTTACAGTGATCCATCTTAACCGATTTATAAGTTTTAATAATAACTTGGATTTATAAACTAACAAAAATATTCACTATCTAACTTTATTAATATTAAATGGAAATCTTTCTAACAACGCTGTGCGCTCATCTACTCGTAGCTAGGAGTAAAATCAAAAGAGCGTCACCATCATCTTTAACTTCCCTTTTTATTGCCGCGCGGTTACACTATCTACAGACATGCAGCTCTGCATGGTTATGTTCTGTTCCAGCTTGTTTAGCAAATGTACTGTGTACTACTTAGGAACATAAGTGTTGTCTTTTTTTAACTCACTATTAGTGTATCTTTTTATTAGTATATTCGGAAACCTATTAAATGCGTATTATTTGCAAAACCTGTTTCAAAAAAAGTTTCTCTTCTGGCGGGTGTA
>PDGT01000004.1:1003565-1056197 GCA_003671415.1 Megathymus violae | reverse complement strand
TAATTCTTCTGTGTGCTTAAGTAACTGAACTCCTCCTAAACGGCTAGATTGATTTGTATAAAATTTTGTGTGTGACATTATGTGGGCCCCTGGATTAATTGAACTCGGTTGGTGGCGCTGCGATGGGGTTCCGGGAATATGTTGCCTAAAACCATCTACCGGGTCAATTAATTACCACTACATTAATGACAAATTTGCTAATTTTCATATTGCAATACTTAAATAAATCCCACACATAACCATAACGATGTCTAATTCACATAGAAATTCGAGATGCCTTTCCATTTCTGACCTTATACACAAACTAAAATTAACGCAATATGTTTAAACTCTATATTAATTTATGCGATTGAATACTAAATTATACAATCGGCAGTAATCGACATAGTTCGCGGAGTTACTAGGTACTCATCACGTATATCGTAAACTGCCGAACTACTTATAACTTTAAGAAGAAATACTCAAATGGCATTCAGTTCTTGGAAAACTAGACAAATATAAGCATGGAGAAAATTTACCACTGAAATGTTTATTTATATTATTTATTTATTTATTTTCCATTGCACATAACACATATTATCATATAGGTAGGTACATACATAATAAAATGTGATACCCTGACAGGGCGTCGCAAAGCTAGAGAGCGCAGTCGATAACAGTTTTGTTCAGTAAACTACATAACAAATCAGTAACAGTATATCTAAATCATATCAATTAGTTTATTATATAATGTAAATTAAATGTTTAATCTGATATTATTAGTGAATATAAATTGTCAAATTCTCATCATAATTATAAAATTAAAGTCAACTCATTAAATTACTTATCATACATCATAAATAAAATTACTCATTTTGTCTATTTGAATTCTCTATCCTCTATTATGTTCTCTCTATATGTTTCTCGTATGTGTATATTACAATACATACTTATTACAAAATAAATTTGTGACACTGAGGAAAATACTTTCGGCACTAGAAATAGACATGCACTACATGAAAAAACATTTTGATCTTTAAAATATTACGGAAGTTGTAGTCGCGGGTAAGCAGGCGAAAATAAACATGAACGCGGAGACTACTCAAATCAAAAGTATTAGATGCATCTTATTCAAACTGAAGTATTTTTCAATATGTCGTATTATATTCAGGTTTTATCATGAATCTAGTAACTTCGCATCTCTTAATTTATGCCTAAAATTTATAAATAGTACCCGCACCCAAAACCATTTTTATTGGGCGACTAACAAATTAGATTTTTCTCCATTTTTATGTTGTTGGGATAAGTTTTCCTAGTTCCGTGAACTAGAAACATTCATTTATTCCAATAGCTTTAGGAAAAATCGATATTTATTATTTCAAAAAATACTTTACATACAAATTAGGCCTTGTTGTTATATTTTTTATAATACGCATACGGTGTATCCAGACATATCTGTTAAAAGTTTATTTCAATACATATCTCCTTTCAGTACTGAAGCCTAATTTAATTTGCCTCTAAAAACACTATTGAAAAAACGAATTTAAATCAACACGAAATAAAAAGAGGTTTTATAAAAGTTAATCACACTTTAAAAAAATGTTATGGAAATAATTTAACGATTGTACAAACATTAAATATTAGAAATTGGCGCCAAGCTAATTAGTTAGTAGGTAGATACGATAGGTTCTCTCCCGCCATATCGCATTATTTTATTATTATGTTCTTTATTAATTAAGGTGTTTAAATCGGTAAGTATTGGTGTATTTCTTGCTTGATACCGATTTCAAACATTTCAGTACGTATAATAATATCTTACTTAAATTCATTTTTGATTTGCAATTTTCCATCTTGTAGTCGATTTATTTTTCAACGTGGTGGATATATTTTTACGTAATAAAGACGGTATTACAAGATGTTATTTTATAACGAAACGCGGAGATCACGCACATGATTATACTCGTAAATGCCACGTCTACCCAAGACTATATTAAGTAATTTATTAGTCTATTAATCTCAGTGTTATCCCCTAAGTCCTAATCTTTAGGGAGTGCTGTTGCTTTCATTATCAGTTCAGCATCATGGGGTGATCACTCATAGACGCAAACACCCTAATTATGCAAAATAAACAGTACAAAAGCAAACAGTTCGAAATACGGTTAGATTACTGGAATCCGCTGAGGATTTGCAATTTTTGTTAGCTTGTCAATGTTACCACTGAAAATATCACTAAACTCGGCTCAATGATTGCTATCCTTTAAGAGGCTCCATTCTTTATCAGTGGAACATATCAACAGATATTCAACGTATATAAACGTATAAAAAAGAACAAGCTTTTGGTACGTTTTTGTAGGTGAAGTTTGTCCGCAGTCTCCAGAGAAAAATAAAGAGGTAATTTTAAAGCAGCGGTTCCATTATTTACCTCTTCGTTTTAACGCAATAACATTTGATCGAGTTCCATATTGTGATAGGTTCAAGTCTAACAAATCCTTTCGGTTCCCTGGGCACAATAGACAAATGAAAGTTTTATAAACAGTACAATTTGTTATTGATATATTATTATTTGGCACTAAATAATGATACCTACTTATTTCATGGATTTCTATCTATCGATTGATTTACTTCTATAGAATTCATTCTTAATAAATGGGCAATATTATACACACTCCAAAAACACTGGAATGAGAAAGAAATTTTTATGCAAGGAATAATATTGGTAAATTTTCAACACACGGTGGTAAATAACGTACAGTCAGAATGCTACTCCACTTTCATTTAAAGAAAGTAATTCCGATTATAAAGTTCGGCATTCAAAGGTAGTCCTCTCAGTACTCACTACTATTGTATTAGAAAATAAAATCTGAGCGTTGACTAATATACATTTGCTACGTTTTTTCACCAGTTTTGGTAATTCGTTTGCACTGGAAATAGTGTTCAAATAAAACACAAACAGGTTTCACTCTCATATTACTCTAGCAGTTGATGCTTCTTGTACTGTGAACTGTTACGACAAGCGGTTGTAAATTATAAGTTAAGAATACATCATATTACAAATTACTGTTTGAATTTATACTGATTAACAGGCTGGAAATATCAATGTTACACTTTATATCTGTGCTTGTAATAAATCGAATGATGTTAGAAAAATACTAGATGCATTTTGCTTTAACATGTATCTCAATGATGGGTGTCTGATCATACATGTAAGTCCTGAAACGGTATTTGATAAATCAATCGGTATTTGATATTTTGATAAACCTTGAATTTGATTAATTTGTTTCTGCATACAATGTATGGAACTCCGAAAATATTTGAAACGGAAATACATGGTATAGAATGCAATCTAATTTGTAGAATTCCGAAGGAATGCCCATGTTGGAGACAGAATTTTTCTTTTGGAAAATCTTTACCTGCACTTATGATAAAAGTTAGCAAAAGGCTGGTCATATAATATGTGGTTACATTCGTCCATGTACAGCACATGCATCAAAGACGCTTGATCGGCCAAACAGAAAGCGCTAACCCCACTTAGACGGTATTATAATGTGTTTGTTTTGTATGTTAAATAATTATGTATTTCGGTTTCATGTGTTATGAGTTTTTGAGCTTGTTCTGTCGTGAAATATTACATAAGTACCAAGTAACTGACTGCGGCATACGCGGCGTTGGATAGTATGTTACTTAATCGTTAGTCCCGCCCCCCACCGATAAACGTACGCTAACATTATGCGAATAAAATATGTTTCTTGAGACTACGTACTAGTGTCCGATAATACCATGAAATTTACTGAAATATGTCTTTGAATGTACAGTACAGTTTTTATAGATAATATTGGAAAAGATAACAATCACTATTGTCTAATATTTATATGTTTATTTATGACTTAAAATATAAAGTAGGTATGGCGTATCAAGTGCCGTTGAAGCTTTGAATAAAAGTTTTACTTGAAAGAGAACCACCTTTGGTTACATTGAATTAAATTTCCCTTTGATCTTTCGTCGTTTTTTAACAGATGCTGTAGAAAAATAGTAATATTAAAGTTATAGCTATAAAATGTTTAAGAAAAAAATAATAATTACTTTCTTATTCAGTAAGGTGTAAATACTGGTAGCAGTATTATAATAACATTCAGGATGATTTTTATTGGTAGACTCAAATTCTTGGTATTTTAAATGGTGAAATGTATAAATTACGAAATGGCAAATCAAGCAGACTTTTGTAAATCAATTCTAAACAAATATGTATAATACGAAACAGAATTGACTATTCAAACGGGTAGAGTTTCCTCTTAACACGTTCACCACTAATATAAGTGTCTCCAGACGAGTGCTCATCGTCTTATATAGGTGCTCGGTGGGGACTCTCCGCCACATTTTGTTGCTAACAATATATAATAGGGAATTAAAAATAAAACCTTTGATCAGTGTACACAAATCCCGTTGAAATTCAATGTTAAAAAAATGATCCATGAATTAGGTTTTTAAAAAACGTAGATAATACGTATAAAAAAAGGAGGCTTGTTAATCTCCAACCCAAAAATTGCACGGTTAATAAAATACACTGGACAGTGCGTAAACCAACAATTGGTGTTAAAGAGGGAGAAAAGACTCTAAAAGAAGAGCCGAATCCAGTAGTGAGACAGTTATGGTTGTGGCTACCACACGTTAATTACTAACAAGTTGTTTTTAATAAAAAAAAAACTATCAATTTATATATATGTATATGCCGTACCCCGTTACTTGTTACTGTATGTATTACACAAATAATTATGCAATTCAATTATGAATTAGTAGGCAAATATTATATTATATTAATTATATTCATATTGTCTTTAGGGTAGCATTTTCTAAACTCTACAATTTGCTATTTTCCTCAATAAGCTAAAATAATCAGGCGTACGTTTACTATATTTCAAAGGTAAACCAGAAAAGGCCAGTTAAGATTTTAAAATCAAATCAAAAATGTTTCCCCATATGAATTGCAAAGCTAACCCATGGTCGACGCGGCGCCAACTGTAAAATAGGTACAGGGAGTTAATTAAACCTCATAGCTCATCATATGTAGGTGATAGTATCAAATTTCGGTACAGTCAGAGATATCACATTTAATCAGAACAGATCGATAAATGACTCCCATACTGATCGGCAGACTTCTAATATAGTTTACAAGTTACGTTTAATAAAGTGATAAAATAAAACTTGTACTTATATGTGAAACCAAGACCAAAACTGAATAAGTGTCGTCTTGGTCTTGCATATATGTAGGTAACAACACTAACTATCGATCAAATCGTCACTGTAGTCAAAATAAAAAAAAAGTTTAATTTTTTGAGAGCCTAATTTTAATTTATTAGCGGCGTAGTTGTCATCTAGTCTACATAGTAGAAAGTCGTGGCAAAAATGACAAGTATTGTTAAAATATTTAAAAAAAATCTATTTACTAATAAAATACTGTCGCGTCGCTTTGGTAAAGAAGACGTTCAAAAATAGTAATTTCATTGAAAATAAGTAACGCTACCTCAATCGTTTTTTCGTAATTATACTTTTTTTTACATTTTAACACCGGAGCTACTCTCGGAATTGTCCTGTTCCGCTTGTCCTGATAGCTGCACACATGAGTACCTGCTGAGAGCCACCGAAAGTGCTATCAGAGTGGCCAAGTTCTGGTCGGGCAAAATTTGAACTTATATCGATTCGAAAAGAAAGAAGAAGACTCTCGGAATTCACTATATTTTAGTAAAAACTAAGTGATTAAAATTAAGCAACAGTAAGTAAGAGTATCGCAATTACTGAAACAGATAGACTTTGTTTCTTATTGTGTAGTAGTAATCAAATGCATTAAACGCGCAACTTTATACCTTATTCCGTAGTTATTATCATAATGGCACATAAATTTCGATCCAAATTTTTTACTGGCTTGTGGCAAATTGTCTAATTGACCGAAAAACGTTAATGTATAAACTATACATTATGTTAATCAACGCAAATTAGGATATAAGGCCGGAATCGGAATCAACATCCTGCAGGCTTTATATTACGTACGCCTCGTATATGCATACATTACAAAACGTACGTGCATGTAGAAAGGCTTTGCATAATATGACAATTCGTATTTTTAAAATACAAACACTGGTTTGGTAACTGCGAGCCGCGCGCCCCTTACCCTACTTTCGCAACGCCCACATACATTCGAGGGAATAAGGCTATGTAAATATACATATGTACAGGCTTTTTAACGGCAAGCGCATGATTAAGTACCGAGGTTAACCCTTCATTATTAATATACCTATATTAAATTGTTATTTTTTTTTGTACTATGAAAGTGTAACTCTTGAGTAAAATGATTAATTCGTACTTTAATATTTGAGTACAATCTTAATTGTGCAATGTTGCCGACAAACAACTCGAACGAATATCCTAAAATAACAGACATTTTATTTTATGTATAAAATTATACCAAGTCGCAGGTCCGTTAATACCTGTTGTATTTTTAAAGGTCACCAATCAACTTGTGATATTCCGTTACGACTCTTTTGGGTATAATTAAAAAAGATGTATGTACATATTTTCCTTTTTAGGTGTCAATTGGACAGATAAATTCTGTTACATATAAACTATTTATTACAAATTTCAACCTTGTTTTCAAACTATCTGCTACTTCCATTTATTATATCATATATTATAAAGACCTATACATATTTAATTATATCATTTTATCTGTTTTTATTTTCAAAGATTACTACTATTTGGACTAACTTGTTTTCAATTATGCCAAATGTATATAATTACAAATTACTGGTAAAAAGTATCACTTTGGCAAGTTGTATTATATTATATTATTTATAACCAGCTGTGCTTTGAATTAAATGTTTATAAATGTGAAATATACACATTATCACATATTAATGATAATTATAATATATTTCAAAAACGGAACTGTCAGCCAAAATTGTTTGAATAAATCTTCTCTATTTCTGCTAAGTTCATCTGTTGTTGATGGCGGTGCGATTAAATCCATTTCTGATACAGATCGCGTTTCGGTAAATTAACAGGCGTTTTTGGCTTTGACTTTATGAACTCAAACTTCATTAGTTATTTAATACGGCCGACTGGGTATACGTAAAATTTCATATGCTGGCGGCTTTCTTATCATCAGTACATAGTACTTTAATGCTCATAGGCAAAATATTATACCATAATGATGAATACTATGATGTCGCATGCTTGGAGGATCCCAGAAACGCCTACAAGATGGCCTGTCCGGATATCCTTCTGAATATTAACGCAAGGAGCACGAGGTGATTTGCTTTGCACACTAACCATTAATAAATTATTAAGTGACAAATCTGTAACAGTCAATACATAATTAACGGCTTTAGTTACCAGTCTAGTAAAAATATATAATTTCATGCTAAGTTGCCAAGAGATCAACATGGTTCTTTTTTAGAACACTAATTGACCCGCTTATGGAACATTGGCCCGCTCATAGAATAGGGTTAAGATATCATCATGGTACAAGATAAAAATCGCAACGCTAGGACGGAGTTTTAGATGTATGACGATTTTCTTGGTGCCATTTGAGAAAGGATCGTCTGGTTGAGGTGACAAGACAATGAAGCAATTATCTTATCTCAGGCATAATGATGCAGAACCCAACTAGAAAACTACGGGCTTAAAGTTAAATACATTTTTAATTTAAAAAATATATAATAGATTTTTTACGGATCGAACTTCACAGTTCTAATAAATAACTGTTTTCTGAAGCAAAATAGATTTGGTAGGAGTGTTGGTATATTTGAGAGTTTTAGAAACTCCTTGCACGTATAATATAATCTTTATGTCAAGCCCTAGCACCAAGCAGGTCGGCTTCTGTCGCCTCTTACGACACCCCGTTCTGCCAGCACGGGATTGGGGGGAGTGTTCTAGGCCGCCCCAATATGGCACAAAATTATTCATATTATTATTCTAATAAGACTGAAACATATCAAAACAAAAGCCTTAATATTAATAAGCCTTAAGTCTGTCACGAACCTAAGTAGGATTTATTTTATGTAGCAAATTACTTGTTAACTGCATTCTCCCAATGTACATCATGTAAAAAGTGTAAAAGTGGATCATAACGAAAGGAATTAATGAAAATAAACACTAACAAGGACCTAGGTACTTGTAAATACTTTGTAATTAATGATCAGATGACACCTGAAATTTGAGTAGGTACCTGCTTAAAATTACCTACTTCATAAAATACAAGAAGATTTTATTATTATCACCATAATTGGTAATATAGTATCCGTGTGTGTATCACTATATCGGTCCGTTGCGTTTATAATAATAACAATACTTCATTTCAGACAAGAAGTCTATATTATATTAATAATTACTTACTATTTCAGTATAAACATTACGCAACAGAAATAAATAAAATATAATAAATAAAATAAAAAAACTTAACTTTAAAAAAATTACTTATAGTGACTCTGGATAACATATGGCATACGTTCCAGTGCAAAATCACCCGACAATTTACTCGCTACAGTATAGTTGTTAAGAGGTGCTGCAAGTATACGAATTTGGTGACTCTTGCTAGTATTTTTCCTTGGAGTTGTACGGGAGGAACATTCCTTGGAATTTTGTTCTCGTCCTTAAAAACCGGGAGGTCACTGTTTTTAGATTTATACCTAAGGTCATGGGACAACGCGTACCCCCACATATTCCAATGAGAACTTCAAGAGCTCTGACTGAAATTCAGAATCAAATAAAAAGTAACTTCTTTATTTTTATGATTTTTCAAGTAAAATTAAATATACAAATTATTCGCAAATATACCTATACATTTATGAAAAAAAAAACTACGTGTCTTTACTAACAATAATGGTTCAAGATGGTTGATAAGACGTTTTTGGTCGATTGTCTTTCACCTTGTGTAACAGTAAATGAGTGGGATGCTTTTCCGTAAATTATAAAATGAATTTTACATATTTTTCTAAGAATTTACTTCGGTAAAAGTAGTGAAACATGGTAAAAACCTCCCAATTAGTAAAAACATGTCTCTTCATTAGCCGGCATGGCGTTGGTGTTACCTTTGGGTTCACGGAAGGCCATCGGTGGTAGTGGCTATTACTATCAGTTGATCCGTCCGTTGATTAGCAGTTCACTAACATAAAAATTTCATTGTTATCATCAACTCCAGCTATTATTTCATATCTTCCGGCTCTCACAATTTTTTTTTATAATAAGATGCTAAATCGACGTTTCAGTCCAAAGCAACCTCTTCTACTAGCTAGCTGTAGATACACCCTGCTGAAACACTCACAAGACAATGCCATCATGTCCCGTGATGAATAAAGGTAAATCAACTACCCTACTTAAGTGCTCTGGCTAACGACCTCCCTTCTTGTAAATAAACGAATGAATTTGTATAAGTAACATTACCAATCAACCCAAAGTCACTCCTACTAAGATACGATTGATGTATATTGTGACTAATACATTTCAAACGTCTTTGTGTAAAGCATATTCCTCTCGAAACAAACTATGCAATTTTTACTAACCACCCTGGTGACCGGTCCCAAAGTGTCTAATATAATCTAGTACAGGTCGCACATTAACTAGTATAACATGTTTCGAAAAAGGAAATGTATTTTTGTAAAAGCTTAGAGTACTAAATCTACTAGAATAGATGCAGGTCAGTCCATATCCTCCAGCTACGCTATTCAAAACGTCAGTTACAGCACTCTGCACAGCACCATAACAACTTTACACTAGGAAAATCAACTTGGCATTTTGATTTGTATTTAGATGCGTTTGCTAGCAATGTTTTAAGTGTAGCAGATTTGTTGATTAGTAATAATTAATAAAAATATTGGCTTTAACACTTCTACGAGGAAACCTGAACGCCGCAATAGATTGTTATAGATTTTTTTGATGAGACCTGATGTATACAATATAGAAACCTGGCCAATCAAATTTTAATAAAAATACTTTGACATTATTGTTGTCGTATAAGCAGATGTGATGCACAGGCAGTTTATTTGCTACTGTTTGTACCTATATTTGTCGGAAACGTGCCTAAATTGGACATTAGCCATTTAGCCAACTGACTAACACGTAGAGTACTTCAGTGCTAGCAAAGCAATCATGTACCAGATTAAACGGATGTTCGTTGCGCGGGTAGTCTTGATTTGTTTGATATTACGTAGGTGAAATGGGAATGGAGACTGGGTTTTATCATCGATATTTTCTTAAAAACTTCATTATTTTAAAACGTGCATATGATAATTTAACTTTAACTAAATATTATTTATCTTGTTTTAACTTCAGTTTGGATTTTTTAACATACGTTACAATATACCGAACTCTTCGTCTTTATTGATTCATTTGTCGATATCCGAAATGTCTGAAGCTTGATTCTTAAATTTTACCAGTACACACTTATTATAACGTATATATACGCATATATGTAGGCGATACAGTTTTATAATGATACGAAATTTTTACAATAAAATTCATGAATACTATTTATCATATTTAGACTAATGAGAATAAAAAACATAATCCTATTCTACCACCAATATTCCGTATTCTATAATCGACACCATGTAACAAAGGTTTGCAACAGAAATTACTCGAACTATAATGCTTTGATACGTACGTGGAACATTTTAATTACAATCCACAAATAAGCAAAATATTGATCGTATTACCTATAACCAAGTAATGGGCTCCTGAATCTGACTGATCATTGTTTCGTTTATTTCTAACACGTATCGTTTTTTTGTTTTCCTATTTCTTAATATATTTCAAGTATAAATTGGACAATTAAGAATCCAGTATAACCTAAATAAGTTTGTATTGGATAATCAGACACCCACAAGTGTAATTACTTTTTACAATAAACGAGATACATAAAAAAGTTATTACTATTATTTTATAGCTTCAACATTACAAAATCTATGAAGGAATAAAAATCGGAGATAAGAGCGACATTAAAACTGGTTTGTTAAAAAAAAAAATGTTATAATTTATATTAATATTCGTATAATTATTTCTCTTAATTATTATATTGATTTATACATATAAATATCCATACACAAGAATTTTGTTTCAGTAGATTGAATATTATTAGGAGATTGATTATATTTACGTTTTATGAAACTTACGTTACGAATAAATCGCCAAATTGAATGATATTAAGAACTTTTCATTAACGATAAAGTGGATTATGAAAATCTATACATATAATAAAATTTTAATTAATTAATTTCTGTGCATTAAGGACATATGAGAAAAACCATTTTAAGGGGGCATTATTAATACAATAGAGCCCAAAACAATAGTTGGTACAATTTTTGTCTGTTTGTCAATGCGTTTGTGCGATTTCGTTACGGCTTTTATTAATAGCGATTCGCGTTTTACGTTAGATCAATTTAGTAATTTACTATTATTACCGGGAATGTTATGGACTTTTTATATTAGCAAGTTTACTCAATAGATTTCAAATAGCTTCTAGTTTACTGAACTACGTCTAATGAGTATTTATTAAGATGACCATTAAACACTTTTATTTACATATTATTTATTTCAGATATGTTAATATGACTTTAAACAGTTTAAAGTCGTAGCCGTAAGTTTGAAGGGCCACTGGGTGTTTCTCGAAGGATCGATCTGGAGATTTCCTCCGAATAAAAAAGGCGGTTTCTTGATCAGTACTCGGTTAATTTTCCACGAAAGAATTAAAAAAAAAAGGAATTGAATAATAGAAGTAATGCGTGTGGCCAAATTGGAAATTACAACGGATAATGTCGAATGGGGATCCGTGCGAGGTCCGGTGGAGGTCTAACGGGTGCGGATTGGTTGCCGACCGCAATGTGTGAACGTTAAACAATTCTCGTGCGGCACGACGATGCGCTCCACTCGCTGCCCACTGGACTGGTGACTTGGACCGATAGACATCGTCCATCGCTCGGCCTAATTTTAGTTTCATCGCGGCTCCGACAAAGGTCCTACATAAAAAAGGGTATTAAGCATCTTTTGAAATCTTAAGCAACATACATAAGCCGTTGTCGATAATTAGCTGCATGATAGCTAGTGGCAAAACTTCAGAAAAATCTGTCGTCTCAATCGTTAAGCCAGGCCGGAGTTTTCCGATGGCATAATAAATTGGGACACTTCATTCGGCCATTAAAAAAAATAAAAAATCAAAAAATTATAAAAAATCGTATTAGATAAACGGGAAAACTGATGCCTGTTAGGCGTGCTAAAGTTTGACATAATTGGACGTTGCAAATGACTATGTGTAGATGCATGAATGCATGCTTTCAACATAAATGTCCATCGGCCTAGCACCGCAAGCATGTTTTTGTTCCTGTTACACATTAATTGGTATAGCCGGGCGAGGTTATCGGTTAATCAAAACACGCTGGTCAGGTTATATCGATCTCTGATTGATATTGCGTCGGGCAGTAATGCCAGATGAAATCAGAACTGATGAAGACGCGTTATTGCTAAATGAATCGAAATTCAATTTAGCTCCACCAATATTGCCGATCAAACGATCACATAAATCAGAATCAAAATTCAAATCTAGAAATTTCATATCTGTCGACCCCACTATACGTAATACTTCTGGAATGCGGTAATGATTGTGTGTTTTTATTAGGAGTGATTTAACATATCGATTGTCATCACTATCGGTTACGCGGTGGTTCTTAGACGCGGAAACTGGTACGTATTAAGTTACTCTCGTTTAGAATAATAATAGTGTAGTATTTATCTACATTTACATTCTATGTTACTATTTATAGTGCGAAATAATCGTACAATTGTTCGGTGCCTTTTTATGTTAAGAGCCCACAAACATGTAGGCGGGCCGGCTGATTGTAAATATTCCAAACCACCCATGAACGTCTGTAATACTAAAATCAATGCCGGCGTAGCTCTTTTAATCTTGGATTCAAGAAATCGCCCAAAGCTAATTTCGAGGGAATTACCGGTCCCATAAGAACTATTGGCAGTCCATTGATAAACACATTGTGTCTATAAATAAATTCTGAAATGAATGACTTATGAACTCATTTTGATGGTAAACAGAATTAATCTTTGAAACAATTCACATTTTTGGGTGTTACATTACATTGAAATTTTCATTTCGATATATTAAAAAGATGCTATTCGAAAGATAAGACGGTTTACGGAAATAAAAACTGCAAAACTTATTTATTTATTTCCTACCTTCATAATCTTATCTGTTACGATATTTTGACGCGGAGTAAAGGAGCTTCCATTGATTCAATATTTGTGTTGAAACGGCAATCATAGCTAAATATACATTTTAAATCTTAAAACCCATGATTCGTTGCGTTCGTTGCCACTCTTTGTAGTCATAGCTACATATAATAAAAACAAAATATTTTAACTATATAATAAAAGAAAAGTGATACAGGCAGTAGTCATATTTGAATTTTTATAGAACTCGGTGCACGATTTTACTATAAAGCCCTACGGATAAACGGATTATAACCCTGTAAGAGTTTTCAAACGACATGTGAAAATACAGCTTTTACAACATATACAAATAAACACAGACATTTAATTGCGGCGCAATCGGCTCCACGCAATTAGAACCTTACTCTGTAATTGTTTATATAATATATAATTATAATATGTTTATTTCAAAGATATGTGGAAGAATTTCTGTCGCCGTTTCATATTCTTAAGAGACCTTGAAAACAGTAGTAGAAGCTAAAAATGACTTGCGTATTTACAAAATTCCTAAGTAATTATATAACTTCGATTTTGAAATTAAATTTCTTAAATATCATAAGTACATTAGGAACTATGCAGATTATTTAGATATATTACAATTTCATGTTAAATCGGCAACACGCCGGATGGGCGACAATGTCCGTTTTTCATTTTACGAGGCCAGTCTGCTCGTTTACATAAAATAAAACATCACGACACTAGAGCTAAAAAATAAACGTGCAGTTTGAATATGCAGTAAACTGTAACTAGTTAAATGTAATTAGGGTCATTCTAGTGTGTTTGGTGATTAAATTGGATGAGGCGAGAAGTACCAACAAGAGAAAGGCTGAGAAAAGTGCTAAGCTCTTCACATCTGAACGCACTTGTGAATGAGGACTTTGGTCGTTTAAAACTTACATATATCGTGACATATACACATAAATACATGACATAAATCGTTGTATCTATTTGAGATAAATAATACATGGTCATGCGGGAATTTATGCAAGGTATTAAATCGGTCAGTGTTCTTAAACGTGACTGAACACATAAACATCTACTACTATATATATCTAATATATATTACATTCTTTGTAATATTTGGGTCAGTATTATTTGTTATTGCCCTACGGAAAACACTAATGATATTTTTGTTTTTGGAATGTTCTTTGATCCCAAGCTACCTTTCCGTGCTCGTGGTGCATTCTAAACAGTAAACAAGGTTGTGGAGAACGATCGCTATTAATGAAGGTCGCTGGGCACTTTACTTCCCTGTTTAATCCCGATGTACCCGTGCGAGGTGGTAGGGCTTTCACATGGCAGGCTAATTCCTGCCCTAATTCTAGGATTATTCTGAAATGTTTCTATGAGTTTTGGTGTATAAAACCTGTGATAAGTGGGCCCCTGCTTGCACCGTGGCTGGCAAGGCATTGATGTTACTTTTGATTTTATGCCAATGGTAACCATCACTAAGTGACGTAATTGCAAATTTTTCAGTTATTACCATAAATAGTATTTGCATACTATAAAGTTGTAACAACGTACAAAAATTCGATATTTGTTACTTCCCTACAATTTCGACTGAGCTTGTGTCGTACTTTTTGACCTGTTGTTCAATAGTTTTCCCCAATAAAGCTCTATACGGAGCCGCTTTGCTATCTGGAATTCATATTGACAATTCAAATGTTAACCATTTATCACAGGTGAATAAATAATAGGGTATGATGGATCGATGCTTTCACGTATCTCACCTCGATTGTTCCGATGTGATAGACGATACGACTAAATTATATGCTAAGCAAACTTTTATCTATTAGTACGCAATGTTTGCTTCACTGATGTTTATTTTAAGAGTATGTTTTGGAATATAAAAGTATTTTGAAAACAAAACCTACTTCAAAAAGAAAAACAACAAAATTGTCCTAGAAAGCGGAAATAAATTTAAATAAACAATTGTTATATCCGCCACATATGTACACCGGCTTTGTGAAATCGATGAAAGCCAAAGAGATAGTTGATAGATACGCTCGATTAAATCCCACCAAGTCGCATTATTTTATTAGTATCATATTCCTTTACTAATTATATATTTAAATGGTTATGTATTGTTCTGTTTCAGGCTTAGCATCGCCATCAAATATTATAGTGTGTCGGGCATATAATTATATATTTTTTTCTGTAAAACCGGAAAGATAATAATTTCCGGTTTCAGTGTAAACATTATTACATAATAAGAACAGTATTAAAAATATTATTATACTATGTCACGCTCTTGATTAAGCCTAAGCACTATGTCTGCCTACTGCACGAATAAGCTGTCGCTTTCATCATAAGTTCAGCATTAATGGGTTTGCAAACAGCTCAAAACACGTTTGGATTATTCTTGTGGCTTGAGGAAATACATTTTTGTTTCCAAGACACATCATATGTATATGTATCTTGTGATGGGCAAAGATGTTATTGTTACTACAGAAAATATCTTTAAACACGACTGGAGCTCATCCGTTGAGAAGTTCCACCCTTTATCTTAAGAACCTACATATGTAGATGCTCCTCATATTAATAACAAGAAGCCAATTCCAAGCTATCTTCTATAGACTTGGAAACATCAAATCAGTTCATAAACAATTTGATTATGACTGTACATATATAAAAAATACTCGATCATAAAACCCTCGTTTTTCGAAGTCGGTTATTAAAATATTCTATCCATGTTTGAATTGTACTAAGTCTTTTAATGTGAAAAATTATTACGGAATCCCAGAAATAGCTTTATTATTAAATAAATTAACAAAAATTAACTCTGATGATAGACAATGGTTTCAGTCATCGCTACTCTGATATCTGTAAAAGTTACTACATAAATTGAACACAAAAATACTCAAAATTTCACATTTGAAATTTACGTAGGTGCTCATGTCACTAATAAATTATTCTAAGAACTTTTAATTTTGGGTTACCTCATAAAGTCACAAGTTTATATGTAATCAGTTCGATATGTTTCATTTAAGATTAGTTGTTTAATCATAAAACATTTTTACTGTTAGGCTTTACGTAATTTTTTTATCGCTAGCAAGTACATTAATAAGGTTACATAAAATAATTGACGACCAATACAAGGTAACTAAGATTTCCATTCATTTAGCTACAGAGATTACACTGCCGCATCTATTCATTGTACAATATTAAACAGGCTTCAGTTAGATGTATATATGTTGTACATACACACATTGCATATAATAATAAAACATTGCAATTCGATCCACCTCCATCAAATATGAATGGTAAGACTCACCGTCCGTTTTGTGGTAAGGAATATATCGGATTATCAAGAAATGTTTCCACCGTGTTCATGTACTAGTGTTTCACATGAAACTATCCAAATTTAAACATTTTGTTATGAACCGCATATAACAATATTTGTTCGAATATATATTTTAGAACAGTTTTGTAATTTTTCTTTCTGAAGTGGGTTTAATTTTGTTTAAAAGCTTTTTTCTCCTCTGTTTATCGAATGTTTTTTTATTTTTCGTTGTTTGATCAATAAAAAAGGACAATAAGGATTTTAAAAAAACTAAAAATTATCTATAAATTATCTATATGTCGACAGCCTTGTTATTATTATGGTCAGATATCTCCACGGCGGATAATTTGTAATTGGAGCAAAGTAATGTTTTCAAAGAATTCACTATCAACGATTATTACAAATGAAACGTGTACCAGTTCCTTGCAGGGAGGCACTAGTCTTCAATAGGGTTGAAACATAAGTGTGGTCTACTGAAGCGCCTCTCCCTGAACTAGGCTCCGTTGTAGCACATGATGCCGAGTGTTGAGTCATAGCGGCGGTGCTGCCATTACTCGGGTCAAGTACCGAGTACCATTTAGCAATTGTATTCATGATTGTCTTCTATATTATACATACATGAAACACAGAACAGACAGATCAACAACAGAACAGACGAAACAGTTTAGTACATTAGGCTGATCCATTTATCGACTGATTTTTATTAGATATTTTATTTTTCTAGTAGATTAGTGTTGGGCTCAGGAGTGTCAGTGTTATCATTAAGAAAAAAAAATACAAATATATTAAATTAAATCTTCATTATTCAAGTTCCAGAAATCATGGATTTATTTCCGCCACAATCAAATTGATACAAAATGCGGATGATTGGTCTTATACACCTTTTTTGCATGATCGTAGATGACGTAACAAAGCTAAATTAAAAGTGTATGAAATGATTATAGAGATATATGTATGTGACACATGAACACCAATGACGTTGAAACCTGAAAAAATTATGAACAACGGTCTAACTAACTAACTTATATATATTTAACTTCGAAGCAGTATTTTTTGTTTATATCAGGAAATTAGAGGTTGAGTTGAGCAATGTTGAGACTTTCTTAAACTCAATTTCCAATATTTCATTAGTCAACTATCATTATTTGTGTTACTGCATTATTTAATTAATACGCATTCACAGTGTAGCTCAAATCTTTAACTCCGGCGCCATCTGGGCCATTAATATAAACTTGTGGACGAAAATATGCAACTGTGACCTTTAATTAGCATTTAGGTGGTAAAAGAATTATTTACAATTTGTCTTTACGTTATAAATAGTACGTTAGAAATATAATTGAAATTTAATTATTACGCTACTGAAACTAAGTAGGTGCTAATTTATATAAGTACTACTATTCATTCGTGGAGGCTTCTTTATAAACAAAGTTTGTCTGTTTTCGCAGCACCATCTCATTAAGTTGTTCGCAGTAAACGTCTCAATACGGTTATCACTGCCATTGAGAATATTTATTTTACTATAGTTGCAAATCTGGAAAAACACTCACTCCATTTTATATACAGAGACATTGAGAATATTTGTTGTATTATAATTGCATACTTGAAGAACTGTATTGGAGTAGTAACGATTCCATTTTATAGTCAATCAATAATTAAAGTAGGCTGGCTCCCACCATAGTAAATTAAGTTACTTGTTTAAAAGTACATAGAATTTAAAATGTACTCATTTTTTAACATTTTCGTATTTAAATTTACATTCCGAAATAGATGTTATTAATAACTAAGAGCCAGTACAAAACAAGTGTTTTCTTTTGCTTTCCTCTTCTCTCGAAGATGAAAGGTAAAATACTCATACTCGTAGTTATCTCCTGTGCTCATATTCTTTTACATGCTCCTTAAGACCAGCCTGTAACTGTTACATGCATATATAATGTTGACAAGGAAAAATAAAATTTGATTTGTAAATTTTTGATGTTTTTATAATTCCATACATCCGATAAAAAACATAACTCTTTACAAGATCACTCGCATGTCTGTCTGTGACACCCGACTTTTTCGAAATATTCAGTACCTTCGGTCGGAAAAAGTTATAATGTAATAAATCTATTGACGGTGGACGGAACTTGACCGTATGCCGTAAATGAAATCTAATTTTGAGGGTTCAATTTGGGCCTGAATTAGAAAATACTTTTTAATCAAGTCGAAGGCCTCAAATATAAATAAATAAATATGAGGTAAATAAATATATTTTGAAATTTTGAAAAACGTACTTTTAAACTTGTACTGTTAAATATCCTATATACTATGGAATCCCATCCTACGCGAATCCGAATGCGACTTGACTGAGTTTTTTTGTCGTGAGATTCAATATAATTTACACTGAAAGGGAGTAAATTTCGTACTCTAAAGAAACTACTACTTTAGTGAAAAACTAAAATTATTTTTATTTAAGTCTTAAATCGGTACTATGCTTGTCAGTGTGCGAGTTTAGTGATTGAAATTTTCACGATATTTGTAGCTGTTATATGTATGTATGTTTCATGTGCTCACAATTTTCCTATGAGGTGTTAATATTGACATGATAGTTAAAGTTCCTGTACCTAGTAATAATTCTAGCTAATTAATACATATATACATGATATATAGCCTTTGTCCGAGTAATGTACCTTTTAAATGGTAAAAAGATTATTCAAATAGATGGCGTGGTCCCGGAGAGAGAGAGATGGTACCCTCTGCATTAACACCAACTCACAAAATTTAAGTCTTTATACCTCGAATTATTATCTAATTAAACATATTAAGTAATTAAAATGTTATACATTCCTTCATTTCTGAGGTTTTCTATGGTATTTTAGGTTAAGAATTGAAATACTACCTTAGCAATATGTTGTGGAGGCGAAAAAATCATACAAGTTCCATGTATTTAAAAAAATAAGAAAATCGAATACAAATCTTTTATTTTATTTAGACTTAAATAAAGGTTTGTATGAGTAATATAAAAGAGAACTTACTAAGAACAAGTAATATTTGGCCAAAATTTGTACCGATTCATTATACAAAAGACAGTCGTATTTCACTTTGCCTTCAACTTGAAGACAAGATAAATTAAATTTTACATGAAATCATAATTACGTTAAGATGAACATTGTGAAAAGTCTTTTGTCGATGATTGTTCGCCATAAAAAAGATATAATTAATTTTATACTCCGTATTTAGTAATATTTCCCAATATTTCCTCTTGTATGTATTTTTTTTTTAATTTTTTACATTATAAACTTTTCCATATTGTCCTATAATGAACCTCGTAATTATATCCAAGTGTTTGTGACCCTGCCTATTTTTCTAAAAAAAATAAAATGTTCCTCGCGCACGCTCATTGCGTACCTATTGAATTTCTTCCGTAAATTTAAAATCAGACCGACCGATATCCAACATATATCATGAGTTTATACTCCTTTTGGGTTTTACTCCGCTTTCTTAAAGACGAAAATATGACTCCATTATTACCATTCAAGAGCCTGACCGAGAACTGAGCATCATTGTAATTAATAAAAATGCAAAAGTAGTACAATATTTAAAATCTCACCGCAACTGCATCAAACTTTTACATATACATATATATTATTTAGTCTCCATGTTTCTGGAAATAGGTAAGTGAACGGAACACAAGCATTATTAGCCCTTCTGTGCTACGAAGTGATAGTTGGTCACTGTTGATGTACATGTTTTCCGTTCACTCATCTATTTCCAGAAACATGCAGACTAAATATATAAATATTATTTATTTTGCATTAGATAAGTTGAGTAATTCAACTTTCAACAGAACAACTATAAGGTGAGTTATCACAGATAAAGGGAAGCTCTTTATTCCACGAGAGAACGGCTAGACCGTTTAATCTTTCATGAAGCAACTTGTTTACAGCGAGAAATATTTGAATAAACTTTAAACCGTATTTACGTATCATAAGTGTTTACTGTTATAATTTAATTCTATTGTAGAAAAACAAAAACATAATAAAAAGCTTTTTAAAAGAATTTTAATTTGCTTTCAAAAATAAAGACTACAAAATGTTACAAAAGTGAAAATGACCGATTCACACTTTTAATTCAAAGCACAAAATTACATATAATGACCTACCTATTTTTTCATTTATATATATTTTCATGTCAAAATTTTGTATTCCCTTTTCTCCTCTATTTGTCAACCGATTTTCTTCTTTTTTGGTTGGCCACATTGAACAGTTTCAGTGTTGTCATTAAAACATTATTGGGAACAGAATGTTAGTGATTTAGGTTGAATTTTAACCACTAAGCGAACACTAGTCTACATAATCATATGTAACAATTCGTCTCAAAACTAATTATTTATGATTTGAATCAAAATATTATCATATGCGGTACTTATTATAATGTTTGAAGTCGGTGCCAATCCAAATAGATTGTTTTTAATAAGATATGGTTGGTTCATTCCCGCTATATCGTAGTATTTATTAGTGTTATATTCTGTTAATAAGTAAAGGTGTTTAAATCGATAACTTTATTTCATACTTGCCGCCGATAACAAACTTTTGAGTACGTAGCTCATAATATTTTATTATTTATTTGATTTTTTTTATATTAAAAGTCGACAAACGAGCAGACGAGCCATCTGATGATAATTGGTCACCGTCGCTCATGGACATCAACAAGACCAAAGGTATCACTGATGCGTTGTCGGCCAGGAAATTAATTAGAAGAAGATAAGAAATAATGTACTGGCTCTTAAGCCCCAAGCCGGAACACGACGAGTCGCTTGAAAAAATTGAGTTATGACAAGAATTATCACATTAGAAATATATAATGTAAATGATTCAATTTATTAATATGTATTTTTGTGTTTAGAATCAAGTCTGTGGTTCAGTTATTTATTGTTTCTTAGTAGTCATTTGCAGTTTTTCTTTTTGAAGTCGGTTTAATAATAATTGAAGCTAATTCATTTTCCATTATTACTTTAAATATTTGCACGTAAGAGGTACGGTATTACAAAATGTTATTATTATATAACGTAGGGAGCAGATGGTTCATTTGATTTTAAGCGTCACATCTATCCAGGATTCTACTTCTAAATCCTAATAATTAGGACTACTGCTGCTTTCATATCTTGAGATGATAACTTCTAGATGCAAATACAATGATGTATTTATTAGCTTTGCCATGTAAGCGGTACCAATAGCAAATACTTGTCAATACAGTATAAAAATTCTCGTGCGATAACGAGTTAGTTAATTTTTGTGTCTCCAGATGATAAATTATGGACTAGATTTCCAATATTAATGATCCCATGCATACATACTATCTTAAAATATAGCTCAAATATTCGCATCAGTTAAGGAGTTCCATTCTTTATTTCTATAACCCATCACCAAATCTTCACCGAATTTAAAAGGAATCTGATCGGAGCTATTCCCTACACAGGAATATAATAATAATCATAATCGATTCATAAACAACGGGGTTATGTCTGTACCTGCATAAAAATATATATATTTTGTTGAAGTCGGATAAAAAGTAAATAACAATGGCCGGCCTTACCACTTAAAAGTGATTTCTTCCGGACAACCCAGTTGAAAGAGCAGACTGATATCGGAAAGAAAAAAGGAGGAAGTAAAAAGAATGGAAGAATATATAATAGAAAAAGTCGTATAGCAACACCAGTAAAGCATTTACAATAAAAGAAAATGGTTATGCAGATGACAGCACAACTGTGAAAAAATACTTGCCTAGTGTTCAGGTTATTCCTTCTGACGTCACTGTCAGAAAGGGATAAGATACACGCAAGAGAAGCTACGCTATCTTCTTAAATGAAGCCTTAGAATACTCTGACCGTGTTCAGTTTTTGGAAATAGAGATTTTCTCCAATGTTCGGTTTGTGGCCCCAAGATAAGGGCAGCCGCAAATGAGTTAGCTGTCCTTTGAAGATGTAACAAAACTTTTGACCATGTAATAAGCATAAGTTGGGTTACATATGAAGTACTGTTGTTACATTTGGACAGGCAGCGCCAAAACCCTGTCATCGTCAGTGGATCCAATGTCAAGGCATGCTACAGGCTTAATAGTAACTCTGATTTAATAAATCCTAATCTTCAAAGCCTCGAGTATACCAGCCTTACAGTATTCTACAGGGCACATTTTGAAGAGTAAGTGTAGGATATGCATAATTTTATCCTCCCATCCTGTTTCCACCATTGGATGTCTTGCCGCAAAGCGAGTATCCTTCATTACGCTGCTGACACAATTATGGGCGAAGTACTTTGCCTCGTTTCTTTGCTCGTCATTATTCCCACAAAGGATTCTAACATTTGTCATTGTTACCGACCGATTATAACGTGAGCGTGAGTGAAATTACACTAAATTAGTGTGCATTATCATCCCGGTCTACAACATCGATTAACATGAAATTACTACCAACTTTAAACTATAAAAACAAAAAAGTATAATTGTATACAGTGAATTCGGCAAAAATTTCAGTCATTATTAGATCACAATAGACATACGTTTTGACCTACCAATGATTATTATAATTGTAATTACTTTTAAGTATGCATGTAAGAATTTAGTAGCGCAAGTCGAATATAACATTAGTCCAGTATTCGTCACGGACATTGTTATATTACATACAATTCCTTGTTTCTATTGTTATAAATGAAGATAATACACAAATTCAAGCACACTAAATTTGTTTATTAGCCTACGTTTGATGCCGTTAGACGGAGTAATTTTTAGTGAATGTTACAAATTGTGGGCACGGTCGACTGTTTATCCTGTAATATCTTTTGAAGTAATTATTTGAAACATGTTGAACAAAGCAATTTTAGCCCTAATTAAATGCCCAAGGCAATTAATATATTTAATTGCCTGGTAATATTACTGCTAAAAGCAGTTCCGCGCAAGTTTTAAACTTACGGTCTAATTCTTATACGTTAGCTTAACATAATTTTGTGTTGAGCAGTTGTTTTGGCCATTTAATCTCCTAAATAATACATAATAGTAGAAGCAAAAAATTACGTGCATAAGTGTATTTTTGATTCGTTTATATTTATTAAAAAAGTTTATTGTTTTTTTTTATTATTGTATTTTATTGTATGTATATTATAATACTTACCTACTTAAAAATAAGGAAAATGGTTAGTATTAAATACTTGATCACACAGACATTTCTGTATTAATTATGTAATGTAAATGTGTGTGAGTCACATGGGAAATATATGAATAAAACCAAACATTACAAAACGAAGATCATCATGAATCGGAATGTATTCATAGAAAAATCTAAAAATATTGCACATCCAAGTCGTTATAACCTGTATGTAATTAGTTGAAAAATTGCGATAAATGGGTGGACATTCAAAAGCGATATCAACAATTGTGTACCTCGCATCTGGCCGAATACAGGTAGCTCCGAATGAACAAAAGACAGTTTTGCACATTGTAAGGATGAAACTTCGCCATACATCTTGTCTGATGTTGGAACGAGGCTGGGGGAATTAGGTCATGTTCCTTTGCAAGCTTTCATACAAACGTTACATTGTGCTAAAGACAGATGCCTTAGTAATATTCGCATGTCATGGTACAAGCACGCCTTTTCCAGGAAGCTGTAAAAGGCTTGTTTTGAACGTACTGACTATTGGTACGGATAATTTGAAGGTTGTATTTTGAGCTTAACAGATACTTTATTTTAAAAGAAACAAAAAGTGTTTTCATAAGATTAAAGTTAAGTATAGGTAATGCATACGTAATATCTTGCAATATCTATTTTCTCGGATGGTGACCACGCACCGGGCGACGCTCAGTGGGTTGACCCTCAACGAGATGGACCGACGATCTGGTGAAGGTCGCGGGTAGCCACTGGCTGAGGGCAGCGCAGGACCGATCGTCGTGGAGATCCTTGGGGGAGGCCTTTGCCCAGCAGTGGGCGTTGTCCGGCTGAGATGACGATGATGATGATCTATTTTACACGCGTACTACTAGTTGTGGAGGCAGAAGTTCCGTTTATATAAAATGGGTTATAAAATGTAAAAATATTGTGAATTACAACGTTGTGTTCGTTATTTGTACAACGTAATTTTTCATAACATGTAAAAATGTTATAAACAAAGGCAATTCATCCAACTAATCATCTACAGTTTTTTGATAAAGTTCAATATATATATATATATATATATATATATATATATATATTAATATATATATATATATATTGAACTTTATCAACGAAAATTGAGCGTGGAATGACAA
Source organism: Megathymus violae (assembly GCA_003671415.1). NCBI lineage: Eukaryota > Metazoa > Arthropoda > Insecta > Lepidoptera > Hesperiidae > Megathymus > Megathymus violae. Next base: position 1,031,398 of record PDGT01000004.1, on the reverse strand, counting down.
AATAATTAATAATGCATTGCAACTGTTTCGATTGCGTATTTGAATAAAAACTCTGGTAATTTAATTTTGCCGTTGATCTTCGTCTCAACTAATCCCTTACGCTCCAAACTTTATAAAATCCATGTTGGAAGCGACGAACACGAGCTTGGGCGAGTGATCCCATGCAACCACGGGTAAGTACATAATCGTTTTAAAGTATTTCGTGCAATAGGAAAAGCAAACGTTTTCAGATGTTATCAGAGAGAATAAATATTCTTTTATCACATAAATATAAATAGAAAAGAAAACATATAACAAAGTGTATAAAGTGTGTTAAATAAACCTTTCATGTTATGAAATTCAAATAAAATTCAGTATTTTATGTGTATTTATATGTTATCTTTATCTTCCTGATTGTTTGAGTGATTAAAAGATACCCAAATGCAATATACTAGGTAAGGTAATGAGACAATACACAGTACATGATAATAAATAATAATAATAGTTAAAAAATAACCAGTAACAGATTTACCTACCTCGTCCTAAGGGGATTTTTTAATGACCATAGAGAACTACCAATTCCACAATCCACCACCTGAATCCGCGCTTTGGAACTCAATAGGAATAGAATTAGGAATTCAATACAATTAAATTACACTATATTTTTAATAACATAGACATAAAATTTTAAATTGGTAGAACGTAATAAGTAACTTCGTATAAAATTAAGCTTAGTATTGTTTGTACAGAAGTACAGCTGATATAAAACGTGTAATCAGTACAAAATGTTCTCAAAGAAAAACAATAATCTATTTAGACAATTGTTAACCTTGATAGTACTTACTGTCTTGGAAATTATTTATGTAAGTCATGAGGATCATAATAGTTGTTTCAAGCAACCGCCACGAGATCACGACAAGCAGGAACCTATGTATATAGGCGTCAATGTTTCGCTTCACATTTATCGCCAAAAGTTTGCACTGACTCGATATGTTTTTGGGAATCAGAACAAAAAATTTGTAAGTGAAACAATCGAATAATTTCACGCTATAGACGTTCATGTAATTATTAAACGAGTTCAAATGAAGAGGAGGTGCTCAATCCGTTTACATTTTTTTTGTTTTTTTACTTCAGGACTCCGCCATTTATTAACCTATTTGCAAAACTCCTTCTGTTCGAGAGGGCATACTTCCCATATCGACCCACGTACAAAAATAGCATATGAAACCAAAAAATCGCCTTCTTCAAATTCATGTCGATTTTTCATTTGGTAAAATATATTTCTTGTGCCATAAGGTACGACATTGTAAGATAATGAACAGTGTGCGTGTAGCATTAGAACTGAAACGTTCGACAACATCTCAGCTTTATATCTATAATGCTAATTTCAAGTTAGCATATCTCCAAATAACGTTTTTTACGTGGTCTGTACACCTGGTCATTAAAAAACGATATTGTGCCTATTAAGATTAATTTAAACTTTATCATGGTATATCATATGTAAATAGATTTACTCGTATATATCTTCTCAGGATGCCTTCAAATACAGGAAACCGATATCATTGTAGGAAATGAACCGATGACTTTAAAATTTATGGAATTGCGAATTTGCTGCTAATTTCATAATAATCGCACTGGAGTGTACAATTCAACATTGTTTTTGCGTAGTACAGTTTTCAGAAGCAAAGCAACTACAGAAAATTAATAATCATAAATAACATTATCGATCTGCTACGTCTACTAACTACAACAACCTTAACATACGATAGGGTGGCCACTAGACATCTGAACCCTAGAAACTAAAACTTGTACTTTACAATAGTTGCTTCGCTGGAATTTTCAAAGGAAACTTGCTCTATAAGCGTAACTTAATATTGCCGAGTTACTTAAATTTTAATTCGTCAATGACGAAGAATAATTTATTCTAAAATTAAATGTGACATTTTTAGGTATTCCTCGCACACTACATTGTTACATGTAAAAGTTATATAAAAGGTATTCTTATGTTTATTTTGTTTTATTGTTACTTTCTGAAGGCCTAATTTCCACAGTCTAAATATGTTTAATTCCGAGACGCTATATTAAGTTAAGAAAGGGAGTACCACGATATTCATTCCATTAAATGCTAATTAGGATTTCAAAACAAGTTCGAACGGAGTCAAGAAGCTAATAAATGGGGCGGTAATATTTCCCAAGGATGATATTTACAGGTTCTTTTGGGTACAAAAACATCATATGCTGTAAGCTGTCGTACTAATTCGTGAACATGTTAGAAATCTCATTTAAATTATTATGCTGCAAGGCGAAGTCAATTACAATGGTTATAATCGAGTTAAATGGGTAATAATAGTGCGACAGATGGCCAGTACTATAGCATATATATATTATAATACTATCACATCATGAATCGTGACTATTGATAACCGATTTTCCTTATTTATTTATTTAGAGTTTTAGTGTTATAAAAAAAAACTTGGATAAGTATAATTAAAGTATATTACTATTAATTTTCGTTGTTGTCATGTTTTATATGCAATTCATATATAAGGGTTATAGAAAGTTTTAAATAAATTACCTTTTTTAAACTTTTTTTTGTTGAAAGCACCCCACGCTTTTAATATGCTAAAGCTAACTTTTGTTTAGTTACGTTATCTTATTTTGAATATGTTCATAAAATTATAGTATACAGAATTAAAGGAATTCCCTCTCTCTTTTTCTTTCTCTTTCTCTTGATCACAAAATGTATATTTTAACATTATTTTTAATTTTTTAAAACGATTTTAACGAAAGCGTGATTTTAGTTGCTTTAACTATATTTTAATTTTTATTTTTTAGTCTTAAAATTAAAGTGAAATTAAATAGCATAACTTGAAACTTTTACATTTTATAAGTTATAAAGAATTTAAATTCAATTTATGAACGTTCTCGTAACCTCATCATTTCATCTAACGCGTCACCATTTCATGGGACTCTCCCTGTTAACTTGGAGCAATCGAGCTTCGTATTGTGCCGTATTGGGGCGGCCTAGAATATTCCTCCCAACCTCATGTTGACAGAACAGGGTGTCGTAAGAGGCGACAGAAGCCGGACTGCTTGGTGGCAGGGCTTGGCATAAAAATTATATTATCAGTATTATTATTAAGTCGTTAATATTATTACTGGTATTATTATCTATTCCCGAAGCCTGCCTGGCCATCTACCACCCTCCTGCTTGAATCAGCCGCCAAACGACTCGTCGTGTTCCGACTGGAGGCTTGAGAGCCCGTATTTTCTTTTTTACCTTCTTCTCATTTCCTGGCTGACAACGCATCGGTGATACGTTTGGTCTTGCTGATGTCCTTGGGCGGCGGTGACCACTTACCATCAGGTGGCTCGTCTGCTCGTTTGTCGGCTATTAACATAAAAAAATCGGGGTCTTCTTTTTGTAGACCATCTAATGATTTTACACGGCTGATAGCTATATATGTATGCCTGTCTAGCAGCAAAGAGACGTGATCCCATGTAAATAACTGCATGACTTATAATATATATATAAATATATATGAAGCGTGTAAAAACTATGTTCTTCACAGAAAAGTTATTACTAAAGAATACCCGACAATGTTTACAATGTGTCACTTTTGAGCCGTCATATAACCTATAACTTATGGCGACAATTTTATTTTTGTGATGGATTAATGAAAAAATCATACTTTAAATATGAAATTATTGTATTATCATCGGTTCTCTATATGTATGTAAAATTTTAAACGATTTGAGCATTTCGAAATTGATGAAAATGTAATTCAAAGATACCGTTACATTAATACATACATAGATAGATAGATACATAGATACAAGTCAAGCTAATATAAAGCGTATGCAATCATTAACACCACTAATGTCGAAGTCATGTTTAAATAAATTTGCATCACGATTTTAAAACGTATAATTCTTGTTGCAGTCCTTAGTAATTCCAGATATCCCAGTACATTTTAAAAACTGCTGCAAACTTAAAAAGAAATAAACATAAAATCCAACCAAACGTGAAGGACAAAATTGCATGTTGCGAAATAGTCGATAGTTGGACTTCGCCCAACGAGACTTGTTTACTCGAGTGTTCGGTGACATGAGTTTTACATCGCATACTAGTTCAGCAATTCCCTGTGACCTGTTTATTTTTGAGGTAGTTTTTTTGTTATTCAATGTCTTATCAATTTAATTTTTTTCTCTGTTAACTCATTATCTATTCATTTCACTCCACTGTTTTGAATTAATCGTACTTGGTTTAAAAAAGCTTAACCATATTCATTTTACATTATCCTATCTAGGTAACAAATTTATAAATGTAAATACAATTAATGATTGAATGTCGTTTTTCAAACCTGTCCTTCAGTTGGCTACAATGTTTATTTGTTTCAAAAATACGAACATCCCTATCGATGAACATTGAAATTTTGAAACGTTACACGAATGACTCTCAATCAAATACGCATATGAGTTTCCAGCGCTGTCAAATTGTAAAATAATTAAATTTCACTCACGTTCAGTCGCATCTGGTTCAAACGTAATTGCTATTTTGCACCAACCACTTGATGTTAATTACCAGCGATGCGATGATAGTAAAGGTGAATTCAGGTGTCACTAATAATACATCGCGATTGAAAGTTCTACCTCGTTTGGAGCACAAATTTTCGAAGTTAAAATTTATCGCTTCATTAACTATTTTGTCTGGTAACTCTAGTTCACTTGACTCTTTTCAGCGTTATATTTGAATTCTCTGTCGTTCATTAAGGAGAGTCAGCACTATAAAAGAAATATTGGAAATACAGTTGGTAAATTAATTAATTCGGTAGCGGTAAAATGTCATTCCTTTGTCGATTTACCTTATCGTGCCGCATCCACATCAAAGCGAACTTGTGGGTCCTTGTCAAAGTCTGTTAGCTTAGGGTGTAAAACGATTTAAACCTGATTTGGTTTGAAATTAAATTCCTCTTGAATCATATAAGATTTTTAAAACATACCGGATCAATTCTAGTAGAAAACTAAAATATGTACTTTAATGAAATAAGCACAACAAATTCATTGGTTGATTAATCACGTAACATATTGCATAAAAGTACACTTTCAAATTTATTTTTACACTAAACAAACACACTTAATTGTATATCATGCTAAGTTTTAATATCAGCTATTGTTCGATTGCGCGCTTCCTTTGTAACGTAACTGCCATTTTGTCGTAATCTAAAACTCGGGAGTAGGTATATAACCATAGCAAATATTTTTGTCACTGGCAATATTTAATTAAGAACGAAATACATATTTTTCGGGTTGTTTTTAATAGTAACGACCGGGAAATGAGCACATGGACATGTGATGGTAACCGATCAGCACCATCCATGCACATATACAATGTGCAAAATTACTGGGGCAACACGTCAAAAACATTTCACAGCTGATTTATTAACCGTTCGTCCTTTGTTGAGTAAGGTATATAAGGTGTATATCACTAGCAGGAAAGGTTGGTTTGAATCCAAGGATATAACGACAAGGTATCCATTGTAAGGAGCCTCTTACCCTCCAAATAATATTTTCTCGTAATGATTTTCCTGCCTGCGCCGGGATTATTATGTTCGGCTCATATTCTTGATTCAATATTGGCAACAATACTATGAAACGCCGGGAGAAACTCACCGTCAGTAGGCGTGGTCTGTTGGCTGGAGTTTATGCGCGGGCGCTCTTCACCAGCTGCGATATGCTTCGCTGTGCGGCGGGTCACGGGCCGCAACTCACGTTCCACTTCGCTGCCCTCCTCCTCTTCGTAATTGTATTCGACCTCTGCAAATAATATACCACACTCACTTGCATATAGGGAGATTTGTTAAGATTCAATGTTATCATAAGGAGCTTGCAGCCCAGTAGTTTGATTGGTACCTCATGCTCGACGCTAAGTGGAACCACATACAGTCGTCCTTTGTTAAAACATCACCTTGTTTCGCCTATTAATATTACGAATTATTCTAAGCTTTGCAAAGTTACAAGCCAATATGTTACTCGTTCCGTTTAAAAACAACACCATTTCAAAAATGTGTAGAAACATATTCAAAAAGTTTTATAGCTTCAGTGCGGTAATTCTCTTATCTCAGTCATCAAACTGGCATCTGATTCCGCAAATCGTTATAATGGTTAGTGTCACGGTTTATCTAACCAATGATAAGGAACAAATTTACCATAATCATTTTAAATTTTATTACACATAGCAAAATATTATAATACTCGTAACCAACAAAGAATTAGTAGACAATTTGCTCTCAGATTATACAGAATTACTGTTAGCATACGTTGTGTTGTTCAAACGCTGGCTTGCTTGCGTTTTAGCGGGTTGAACATAAAAGTAAAGTTCCCTGACCTGTTTGCAGTGCCACCAACTAGCGGATCCAATCGTGAATTTAAACCATCAATGAAACCAATTAATAAACACACAAAAGTCATCAAAATCGGAGCAGCCCCTTAGGAGAAGTGCAGTGAAATATACACGTACTGAATAATTACATATAATAAAAATATCGCGTAGTCGGTGGTTATGTGTGTGTTATATTCATAATTAAATTGCAAATATTAGATATTATTTAAAGTACATTATTATAAGATGTCATTCAAGCGGCAGTAATTTGTCTTTGCTAACTTATATGATGATTATATCTGCAACTATTGTTATAACTGATTGTAATACGGTTATACGTCATTTTTGTTCATAATCGTTGGTGTGTCTGTCAATTCCATGGCACCCCATCCATACAACATTCAACAAACAACCAACATTCAGACATTTAACTGTAGTACGACAGCACTATTATTCTTAAGAATTGGGGGGGCATCAAAAGTGTATTTTTATTGCGCATTTTCGAAAAACAGTACTTATTTTAGACTAAATTCAAAATAAATATGAATTAAAATAAGAATACAGTCAAGTTGGGTAACTTTAAATTTCCGTGGAACTTTGAATAAAACCTCTTTGAAGGTTTATATTTTTTTATTCAAACACCTTTAGTATTATTACTTGAATAATTATATGAAACGGAACATTTACATGTTTGAAATGTGAAATATCACATAAAATTGACAGCGGTCAATAAGTTTTCAAAACTTTAGCGCCTTTTCTATTCGCGGTTGTCACTAAGAAAAAAGTGTGTGTGGCAGAGATCGGAATTAAATATAGAAAATTTATGTAAAACACAGATTGTTTGATTTTTAGAGGTGAAAGATTTATTTAACTAGCCTTTTTTCAAATAATTTCGTAATTTTATTATGTTTTTTGTCTTAAATCGCTTATTTAATAGATCACTAAAAATTTAATAGAAATTGGGGTAACTTTGAACGACTTAATGTTACTTAATTGCTTTTGTATTTTTAAAGGTAACTTTAAACATATTCAGTTGGAAACTTATGATTTTAAATTAATGTCATCGCGGAATTTATACATTTTATTATGTAACCGGTACTCACGATACATTTTATTTATTGCCAATATTTCGACCCAGTTGCATGGATCGTGGTCACGGCGAAACTGCGGTGGCGTGGAGAAACCGTAGACAAGCTAGTGGTAGATTAATCTGTCTACTCTACGTCTAGTTCATTTTTCTTTATTAGGTACCATATACATAACATAATATCACTATTAAAAGAACACCGATTGACCAAAAGGGATGCAAAGTTTATGGAATGGGGCGAATGATTATTTTTTATAACATGCTATTCACTAGTAACCTTTGATCTCATCAGTCTTTATTGATCTCATTTGATAGTTAATTAAGTGAAGAATTTTATGTTTCTATTTGATTCTTAAGAAATATATCGTATATTATTAAAAATACATGTGTTTCTGTTAAGTTTTTTCCACTTAATAGGAGCAAATATTTGGGGATGTTTGACAAGTCTCGTTAGTTTGATAGTTATACACCCTTTTTATTCCAGATAAAAATAAAATGTTACCCAAATCAAATAATTAGTGAATTATAGAAGATTTTCACTTTCCAGTATAAACGTTAATTTATCAAAAAATTCTGTATTAAATCATAATTTCCGTATTAAATCATAATATTTCTTAGATTATTATAAATTTTGGTATGAAAGAACACTTAGTACACTGTAAAAATCAGTGCAATCAATACATAAATTTTCCAGTATACTTAAAGCCCTGAGAAAAGTATGCAAAGTTACACAATTTGACTGTACATAAATCACCGCTTAATATTTCCATAATAAAAAAAATGTAATTGATTAAAAGAGAGAAAACTACAAAATCGTACAAATAAAATATTTTTAAATGCGTTATACACTGAAAATACTTGAGTCCGTCCGATTAAAAAATCCGTTGAGGAGTTACTATTTTTTGTCTCCAAGCCAAATCATCATCATCAATATTAGTTGGAATAAATAAATAAATTATAGATAAGTAATATGGAAAATTTAAAATTTAATAGATATTTTATTTATGTAAAACGGACTTATAGACTTTACAATCAATATATTTTCCATTGTAAAAGAAGAAATGTATCGATGCACATCTTTCTCTCGCTACGTTTTAAAATTGTAGGTACAGTGCGGTTATGTGCTTAAAATTTAAAATATTATTATGTATAAATATTAAGTATTCCAAATAGACATATTTTTGTCGTCATTACTTTTATATACATATGCTTATAAAGTTGAGAATTAATAAATTCATAACAGTTTTAATAACATAATATAATTATCAAAAAATTAAGTGACGATTGTCGTGTAAATAGTTAAAAATCGTTATCAAATGGTTTCAAACAAATTTTTTAATATTTTTGCGAACGATATTTTTGCACGGAAAGTTTCATGGTTTTCATATACTGAAAACCCACCATGTAAAATAATTGGAATGCAATCCTTTCATAAAACCTCCAATGTGATGCAGAACTTGTGATAGCAGAGGACCAAATCGGTAACTCATTCACTGATAATTTTCATAAACAATAAAAAATAATGAAGTCGAACTAGTAAATGATAGTTTTTTTTTTATACCAGCACTCTGAGATGCCTATACGTACATTTTCAGTATTTATTTTCTCAACTGAGTTATGTTAAATTAACATTAATAATTAAAGTGTTGCTATACATAACCGTGAGGGTACAGTCGCTTCATATTTATATAGTATACTACTAAAAAGTTGGATTATATTCTATTTGTCACTCAAAGTGACTGTGTAGTTATCGAGGGTAACAACATATTGTTCTAGGAATTTCACAACAAATAAATTTTAATTTCTACAGATGATTTACTCTTAATGAATCAGTAACATAAGTGAATAATTCACTTGTTCAACAAACATATTTATATTTTTTTGTTACAAATATAACAACCTTACGTAAATTTATATACGGTACAAATATACACTAAGCTTATTTTTTATCAACTTTCACATCTTTTTATTAGTTCCAATGCTACGAAAGTAAATAACATTCATAGTGATTACGTATTGTTGAAAAATAATTATTACTTATCGTGGAAGAAAAGTAATAATATTTTTTCATTAATAAGGATTTTAATTTTCAACATATTTTTCAACAACTGTTATATCTTGTTACCATTAGCTCTAATCCTACGAACGTAAATAACATTCAGAACGATTAGGTATTTGTGAAAAAATATTATTGTTTTTCGTAAAAATACATTTTCTTATAATTTTATTCTTCACGCTGTTTTCCCTACTATTTGTTCTTTAATTTGTAAATTTTTGCTGTCACTGGAAACAATCGTAATAATTATAACTGAAATAATAATTGATTATAAACAAATATATGTTCTAAAAATTTTGATTGAAATCAATACCACAATACAACAATCACAATTAACAAAATATTTATTGTTAATCTATTTAATTAACCCACACTCGTTATATCTACTATCGCAAAACATTAAATTTTTACTCCACGTAGGATCAACAATGGGCGTTTGACCCACTTGACAAACGCTATTCGCTAAGACAATCACACCATCGCACAAGGAATCCCTGTATTGATAGGTTGATGGATGGCATGTACACATACAAACACCTACGACCTAGGAACAAAAATGTTTATTTTCGTCTAGGACATCGCTATAAAGGATAAAGAGGCCCACATACTCCTGCAATAAGATAACCCGTGTGGCATGAAAACACTTACATATATACATAAAAATAATCGAAAAACAACTTGCTTATCTTTCTGTGTCTGTCGAGACGTAAACGGGACCCTTTGTTACGTAGATACTGTCAAAGTGCGCATTCACAGACTTCTCACACTTTTCAGAAAATAAGTATCGCTTAGGTATGCAACGTAACTCACAAGGTTTTCCAACTCTGTAGTATGTGATAGCAAGTTTCTATCAGAATTTTCTCTAGGATTCGAACTCAGAGACCGTTGCGATAGAAAAACTTGTTATAACTAAAAAGTTGCTAGCCATTAGAATTATTACTGCGTGTTGAACATGTCATGTTTTTTGCGCGTTTAGTTTCTATGCGAACTGTCACAAACATAACCCCACTTGAGTAAGAGCGCGGTGTTATGTACAAAATATTCCGTTTGCATGGGACGTCTCAAGGAAACCGTATTATTTATTAATATAACATGTGACAGCAGTCATATATGCTTCAGAACTCGAGTTGTTAAAAATAGAGTTGCCTTTATTGATTTACATGTTTGTGTTAATAGATATAACTAATAAGTAATGTTATAATATATACCATACTATAGTAGTAAAAAAGTAAGTAGATTGTTCATTGGTAACGCATAATATGGTCCTTGAGTAAAATTTTCAAAAAATACATTGTTAAGAGCGAGACACACTTGATCACACACACACTTGGTATTCGTGGGTTTTTTACATAACATAACTTGACAACAATAATCTTATAAATAGTTAATTCTTAAAAAGTTTTGATAAAACATTTTTATGATGAAGCCACGATGAAGAAACTCTTTTTTCTTGTTTTGAGCATCTACATAAGTTTGCCGGAGGCAGTAGTAAAGAACGGACAAATTAACAACAACACGATACGACATATGCTGGCCACCAGCATGACATATTTTACTTCTAAAACTTCCAAATTAATTAACGCATATCACGTGTCTTGGTTTATGTGTATATTATAATAATATTAATTATTTACATAATTAATCAACAATAATAATAGCATATTAATAATATGCATAATAATAATAATATAATATGAATAATAATAACAATAATAATACAAAAAATAATAGCGTAGGGTAGAATATGTAAATTTTTACAAAACTTTATGCTGACAACAGTCAGAATCACTATGATAGCGCACCACAGGTCTTCTTTCATAGAAATAGGCTACAAAGGGACATACCGTACGAGTTTGTTTCAATCAACAACCAACAATATTGGATCGTTAGAAAGCAACCTTTAACACAGATATAAGACTTTCCAATATTGAAATAGGACACAAAATTGCTAGCAAAATTAAATCTACTTGAATTGTGTAGACACGGTTACAAAGCTTGCAGCTAACCAATTTTCACGTTCACGTACAAATTATTAAATAAATAAATATAACAAGGAGAAATACTTCTCAATAAAGACAATATTATAAATTTAAGACAAGTTGTCAAACGAGAAAATGAGCCACCTGATCGTAACTATCTATTTCCGTCCATGTTTGTCCATAATACCAACGGCATTACAAACGCGTTGCCGGTCAGTACGGAATCGATTCCGATTATGATGTAAAGTTTTATAGGATTTAAATAACCATACAGATTAAGTTAGGATAAAAATTACATGAAATATACTATTACTACATATTTATTATACTACATATTTTTCTAAGATCACTAGAAATATGTAAGTCGGAGGCAATCATGAATACGGTTGCTAAATGGAACACGGCACATGGCTCTAGTTATTACGACGGTGTTGCCATCAATCGAATGACGTGCTGCGTTCCATTAGCAACCGTAGACGAGTAACACAAGTAGCTGAGTGTCGAGTGATAGCGACGGTGTTGCCATCACTCGACACTCGGCTATTCGTGCTACAATTGCGCCCAGCTAAAAGAATGCTATGGCAGGTCTCACTTGTGTTACAGCCATGATAATAATGTGACTTATTTTCAAATATTTGCATTGACGTTATTCTATTCCAAGAAGAGAAATTTAAATACAAAATCAATTAATTGTTTTGAAAAAGTGTTTTATCGTCTAGAAAAACAAATTGCAAATGAACATTTTCAGCACATCAAACCATATAAAACAATTAACAGTAAGTTTCACATTTCCACGAAACCTATCGTGGCGCTATTATTTCCAGACATCTTTTCTCGACAAGTTTGCTATGTAGATCCAATGAACCGATTCTAACGGCGCAATTTGTTCAAGTATCGACAATCTCAAGATCACAAAAGGTTTGAAATCGTTTTAGTTGCAGAGAGAGGTGCTGCTCTCTGTGCGTTTTCTGCCGTCTGTATAATGGACAATATTCTGAACAAAAATTCAGTTTAACACGGTATTTTCATCACCCTATTACTATTACATTCCTACAGTGATATAACATTGGTCCTTCGAGAAGTGGATGTCAGAAATAACTCAGACATCACAAATAAAACAATTCATAAGATCCAATTTATTATAGAATATATTTTATAGTCAGTCAGGATTTTTTTTTTATATATATTTTTTTAATTATTTTACTAAGTAATCGACGCTATACTAAAGAATCGATTAGACAACAACTTAAATATCAGAGACGTGTTCACGGCTGTCCCGGGTACATGCCTCTACACGCCAAGATACCTCAAGGGATACGACTATAAAAATAATTAAAACAAACTAGTTATGGTGTTTCAGTGACCGCAAATTGTCTTATCTGAATGATATTCAGATAGCATATGGAAGATCTATTTCCTTTACTCACGAGAACCGATATATGGTTGCCACTACTAAATTAACATTGTAAACTTAAATATTGCTAAAATACATATAATATTAAAATGATAATAACACATAATAATTGGCTGTACGATGTTAAAACTTAAATGGATCACCATTGTAGGTTCTTTAACTCAGTTACTAACTACACTTAATCGTATATAATCGTTGCTGGATATAAATAATTAAAAATCGGAATAAACATTAAATGTAATAAACCAAAGAGTGTGACTTTTGATTTTCATAGCGTTTAAATCGTAGAAAATTCATTTTTACGCGAATGTCAAAACATTACCGTGCTCTCTAAAGCACGCAAGCGCACAAGATGTTTTGTTAGTACAGGTGATCCACTCTACTAGCAAAATCCCTTGCAGTTGCTCAACTAGGTTGATCACTTATGACGACATAAAGCGTCGGGCTGTGTGCGCTTTGTAAAATTTCGTTAATAATGGACAGACAGAGGAAGGATCATGAATAAAACCTTTCACAGGACGTATGAAAAGTAGTGAAGGCTACCTAGAGATATAACCTTCCTTCATCCGCAGGGAACACATGTATTACAAATATTTTTTTACCTGTTTCGGTGAAGGAAAAAGCCGCGAGAAAATTGAAGAAATGAGAATTCTCCATAATGTTTTCAAAAGTATCTGAAGTCTGCAAATTCGCGCTATGACGACCTTGTTGCTCAGTTGGTATTGACCCTACCTGCCGAGCGAGAAGTCCCAGGTTCAATTCCCAGCCGTGGCAGACATTTTTGTGATAGATAATTGTTTGTCCTGGGTTTTGGTGATATTTAATTGTCTCCCTGCCGCCAGCTACACAGGGAATCTTAGTGCGGAGAATATGTGGGCAGTTTTTTTTACTTTGGCTAGCGTGGCGGACTATGGCCTTGTTATTGTGAGAGGAGACTCGAGCCCAGCAGTGGGAAAATTATGGGTTATAATGATGATGAAGATCTATATGATAGTATTGCAATTTTTTGGGCTTTTTCGCGAAACTTTATGCCCGATAACAGTCGGCCAGTACAGCCATTTCTTATATTAAATATGTGTTTGGACACTCACTATTCCTTTAGTGTTATTCGTTGGTGAAGTTTTCTGATTGGCGTTTGTCAACTCAAGGTTTTGCCCTTGGGACTGTCAAAGGCCGTCACATTTATTTTCTTGTACCCATCATATTTTTGTAGGTCATTTGAATGGTATGGGACTATTATTATTATTTTGTTGTTCTAATATTGTCGATAAGCTTACATCGATCAATAATTCATAACTTTTAGTTTTCTTTGGCCAGAGTTTTCTTTTTACACGTAAAAAATTACCGAATCTATTGGTATTAACTTTGATTTGCGGTGTCGCCTTTTTGAGTTTTTTTATGGATGGTGGATATTCGACCGTCACACATAATATTTTTATGTATAAAACGTTCATGATTATTACAACGTATTTTTGTGGTGTCGTGTGGTAAATGTTCAGAAACATTGGAAGAAAAATAATTTAAAATGGTAGAAAGTTTGCAGCTCGGTACTCATTCAGACAATCCCCGGGCCATCACAATAAATTTGACATTGACATTATCAACGTAAATAATTAATGATTTTTTATTTGCCGATTGCAAAAAAGGAGAAGGTCCTATGATCGTCATTATGTTTTTGAATGTTTTATGAATCGATTTTGATGATTTTATTTTTTTTATTGTATAGGGGATGACTTGGAGTTGATCCCTTAAACAAATAGTGAGGCTCTGATAATAGGTTCTGAAGATAAAGAATGGAACTTCTCAATAGATAGCAATAAGTGAGCCGAGCTAAAAGATGTTAATTGTTTTGATAACAATGAAACGATAATCCATTGCGAAATAATTGATTGCGAAAAGATTAAATAAATCGAATTGTGTATGTAGTGTTTGGTTTTGGTACCGGTTTCAATACAAAGTCAATACTACATTGCGGTGTTTGCATCTAATGGTGACACCATCCTTTGATGTTAAAAAGATGATGAAACAACAGCACTCTTTAATGACTGTCTTAGGAATCAACACTCAGATTAAACAACAGAAACGACTTTGATATGTCTTGAGCGGACGTAGCGCTTAAAATCAGGTGTGATACCGTACTTACTACTTACACATAAACTAACTCTTAAAATGAAAACAAACCGACTTCAGAAATAAAAACTACAAAGTTATGCTAAAAAGGGAAAATGATTTTAAACAAAATATAACTATAAGTGTTACATACACATGTTTGAAGTCGATATAGATTTTGTTTAAGTAAACTCCTCCATGTAAACTTTAACTAAGGCAAAATATACATTCCTCCGTATAGTAAACTGGTATATATTTTTCTCTTCAAATATTAAATAAAATATATATCGGCAACGCCAGTAGTTTTAGCAGCATTGTCGAACATAGCGTGGGCGTATAATCGTTTAACACGTTTAATGAATTGTTAACAAACACTTTACACCGGGAAAACGAAACAAGTGACAGTTTCTAGTGCGAAGGAACCGATCTCTTTGACCGCAGAATGTAAACTGTGGCTCCATCCGGCGTTACACCACTAGCTAGGCTCTGTTGTAGCACAATTTTAGTCGAATATCGACGTCATCGCGGCGGTGCTGCCATCATTCGAATATCGTGCTGAGTTTCGTTTCACGTCTATACTAATGACCATCTCCGACATATAGATTAATATTTTCAACATGTTTCAACACCATCGTCACCAGAGATTCCCAAAGTGGTCGATATCGAGTCCTCAAAATCGGTTTCCCAGGGGTCGACATAAACGAAAACTGATTTTAGGGGTCGACGAGGGCTAAAATTCGATAAAAAATTAATAAAGCCATTACGGGAGATAGCTTCAACCTTACTTAATCTATGTTTTGTAACATTATTTAGATTACATACGAGCATTAAGACAAACGCTTACGGTGAGAAAAAAGTATTTTCAAGAATGTCTCAAGATAATTTATTCTCAACAGAGTATCTCCACTAATAAGATTTTATTTATTAATGTATTTAAACTTGTATTCACAGCGTTTTAACTAATGTATGTTACCCATTACACATGTATTAAAATTAAGCCAAACCGAATACATATTTTATAGCCTATTTTTTTTTATACAATACTAAAAGGAGGGGTGAAAAAATGAATTTAGAAATTATACAAAGCAACGATAGTACATAGAAGCACAAAATAGTATAAAAGGTTGCGTTAATCTTACTAAACACAGATTTACACCTAACTATAGTTTACAATAATGTCAATTTTATAAGTAGCATAATTTAGTACAGTATTTAAAGAAGTTCGCAACTCAGATTCGCAAGTACCTACGCAAGAAGAAACAATACAATAAAAATAATACTAATTGTTTGTAATGTAGTGAATGGTGTGTAGTGTGTGTGTGCATGGGAGTGTGAGTGTTTGTATGTGTGCTAGCTATAAAGGTTTGTGAAGATGCAGAGCGCTTCATATCAACTTAGTGGTAAACTTAAATAATGATGCTGAGTATCAGATAAATAAATAATTTCATTGATTAAAATTTTATTATGTTACGTAGTTTTCAAGTTAAGTGAGTGCGTTAAAATAAATATTATATTTTTGTAATAATATAAATATATATTTGTGGATAATATAATTAATATATATGTATATATCACCAATTTATTATCTAATATTTTAGTATATTTTTAATTAATTTCAGAAAAAACTCGGCTGTACAATGGAATCTATGTTTATTTATTTAATTATTAAAAAATACTTATTAAATTTGGTCTGTTTGTATGCTAATAGTAAGTAAGTTATGTTAAGATTAGACTTTATTTCATGTTGCCAGGCTTTTACAGATTTCTCTTTTGAATGCAGCTTTCGAAGTATTAAATGGATCAATACTGTCAAAGTGTTTATTATAGGTTCTGGGAAGTCTGCTGGTGACGCTGTCGGCTGAGTAACTTGTATGGTGGTCAGGTACATAAAAGAGCTGCGTGTGCCGACTTCTTTTGTTAGGGGTTTGTGAAATAAGTACTTTATTAATTATGGCCGGGCAATCGATTTTTCCCAAGACGACGTCGTGTAGCAAAGCCATGTCGAGTAGTTCGCGACGATTTTTTAATGAAATCATGCCGTTTCTCTGACAAGATGAATAGTAACTCTCATACAGAGATTTGTTTCGGTAGTCCAGGTGTTTTGAAAATTTTTTCAGAATATTCTCGATTGCATGTTCATAAGTTATATATTGAGGATTCCAAATAGGACTACAATATTCAAGTGAGCTTCTTACATAAGCGAAATATAAAATTTTCAAACATTCTAAGTTAGTGAAATTCTTCGCGACTCTTAAAATGAAACCTAGATTCTTATAGGCTTTGTTGACTATATTTTCAACATGTTTTGAGAAGGTCAGTTTTCTATCTAGGATAACTCCGAAATCTCTTATGCTGTCATCTTTGATAATCGACGTATTGTTCAATTTATATTGGAAGTCTACGGTATTGAGGTTACGTGAAAAATGTATATGCCGGCATTTACCTACATTAATATCTATACGATTCGGGTTGTAGTAGGTTGATAATCTATCTAAGTCGTCTTGAAATTTATGGCAGTCATCTAACGTGCAAACATTGAAATATACTTTTTTGTTATCAATAAGAAATTATCGAATATCTCTGATATACAGTTTATTATTAATAAGAAACCTCAAAACAGAGAAATAATTGATTATCATTGAGGAATTATAGAAGACTCCCAGAAAAAAAGTTCATCAATGAATGGATGATCAATTTTATTTCAGGTTAATATTGACTTATTAAACGAATTGATATATGGGAGCAAAACTGTATAGCATCAACGCCTCTGCTCCGATCAGTGCGAATATTGTGTATTAAATGAAACCATGAAAGTGAGTGACGTGAAGATGAAAGACACGGCTTTAGCCAAGACTTAGAAATAAATATAGCGTGACTATGCTTGCCATCAAAAAAAGCAATAAGATCATTATATTATTAGAATATTTAACGATATCGAAACTTCTGTCCAACTCACTTGCAGTACCTACTGCAAGGCATGTCATGCTATCATAGTTTATAATTACCGGTAGACATTTCTTATTCAATGATATGCTATATTCTAAAAATTGATTGTTATTACTATTAACAGTCACCAATAAAAAAAATATTCACTAAATACAACCTACTATTCCCCGCAACACTGGCAACATTATGTTATTTACATTATTGTAGTATAATAATACCTTGCAAATTGAAACGAACTTAAAAACTTCAAAACTAGCGTTGCTAATAGAAGGCTGATCACGTTCGTGCAGAAATGAGTATGTAATTCGGCAAATTGGCGAATCGGCGGCCGATCCAACAAATAGATACTAATAGCTCCCGGATGCTTGTGAGTATCCGTTCAGTGCTATTGGCCGGCTGTCTCATCGCCGATGCGTTTGCATTCAAAAAGAAAAACTACAAAATGATGGTACTAAAAGGCGCAAATTATAAAATCATATTTAATTCAAAATACAAAACTACATATTATTATGACTAAGTTACACGTATAATTCCATTATAAACATTCCTATTACTAATTAATTCATATTATATAAATCAAAGTAAATTTTCACATAGTCATCATACTCCCGCACTATGACTAAAATAAGATTACCTACATATGTGTGGCATGGACGCACACAATTACAGATTTTTAAACAACAAATTGTATGTTCCATATCCATTACGAGTATGACATGTAAATAGGTGCCATTTCACTCGACAGCAAGGTCGTACCATGTGGCTTATACATGAACATTCATCACACCATATAACTCTCCCTATTCTTGTCCACTGGTGCGCTTGGGCTCTTTCTACCATTGACAAGCGTTGATGACAGAGTTCCTCGCCCTGATTAAAACCGGTTTAAGATTAGTACGGTTAGGATTAGTTAAGAACTCTTTATTTACGATGTTTTTCTTTTCCAAAGGCATCGGATACTAATAAAACCATATTTTTGATATATTAGGGATCCGATTTTAGGTATGGTGGTACTCGAAGCGGTGATAAGTGGAGAATAACGAAAATAGGCTAAGGCCAATGAGGATATCGTGGATGAAGAACGTTGATTTCAAACAAGACATAACCATTGTTATTTAACGAGACCACGGGAGGGATCATTTATGTATAACTTTGCCGCTAGCGGTCATATCACCGTCGAGCCTGATTCGAACAAAGCCGACAAGTTAACAAAGCTACTTGCGAAGTATGGCAGTGTTTAAATATTTTTTTAGTGTCGTATATGTGTTAAAACTCGCAACCTTTATATAATTACTGTGTCCGTCCGCTTGTCACGTGCGATTTTCTCCAAATCTGCTCGATCTATTTGAAATTTTGCTATATATCAGTTAAGTTGCATAAAGGGGTATTCTGTAAATCAATTAATTATACATATATATGTACTAGCGGCTTCAATTTGAACAATTAATATATATTCCAAATTTATGTTTTTGCCTTGAACATTAGGTTAGTTAGGTAAACATCATTAGGTTTTAATGAGATTTTATATTATGTGTTATTTTTATATATTTTTTTTTCATTAAGGTCAGTCAAGCCAGTTTTGAATAATAACGGGACAATACAGTACACACAACAGATTTATATAATAGTATAGATATAAATAAATATAGTACAAAAGTTATAAATATATACATAATTTACAGGTAAACGTATATGAAACTGTAAATTATTTAATTTCCACGGGAAACAAAAATTGTACCTGATTAAATTTAGGGTACGAATCCGAATTTTACGTGAGTTGATTCGACCCTATTTTAATGACCACAGTCATTACATGACAACAAAACTTATTTAACATTGTTACGCCTTCGTAGTGTTCGAGATTAAATTTAGGGTACGGATCCGAATCTTACGTGAGTTGATTCGACCCTATTTTAATGATCACAGTCATTACATGACAACAAAACTTATTTAACATTGTTACGCCTTCGTAGTGTTCGAGATTAAATTTAGGGTACGGATCCGAATTTTACGTGAGTTAATTCGACCCTATTTTAATGATCACAGTCATTACATGACAACAAAACTTACTTAACATTGTTACGCCTTCGTAGTGTTCCAGATTAAATTTTGGGTACGAATCCGAATCTTACGTGAGTTGATTCGACCCTATTTTAATGATCACAGTCATTACATGACAACAAAACTTACTTAACATTGTTACGCCTTCGTAATGTTCGAGATTAAATTTTGGGTACGAATCAGAATTTTACGTGAGTTGATTCGACTCTTTTTTTAATGATCACAGTCATTACATGACAACAAAACTTACTTAACATTGTTACGCCTTCGTAGTGTTCGAGATTAAATTTTGGGTACGAATCCGAATTTTACGTGAGTTGATTCGACCCTTTCTTTAATCATCACAGTCATTACATGACAACAAAACTTACTTAACATTGTTACGCCTTCGTAGTGTTCCAGATTAAATTCCGGAATACTGTTGGCCCTTGAACTACAAAATGAGCTTTAAATATTTTTACAAACATTTACTTCGCATTTTCTAATGCTCTTATTGCCTACTATGATCCTTCAGGAAGCCACAGAGCTCGTAAATCGCAAACACTTGAGCCGCTTTATTATGTACCTAGGTTCTTATGTGATTCGATCTTTACTAGGAAAATGTAGTTCATATTATGCGAAAAGGCTTACCTCTGTGTTTGCCACAACGTACCGGTGTTACGCAATAATTATACATATATTATCTTTTGATGTGTGATATTAGAAGTTAAGATAATGTAAAATTCTTTTTTTGTTTTGTTTATACAAGCTAACTCTTGTGCTTAGAAAGATAAGAAGTATTCTGTAGTGTCGTAAATTAAATTAACTAATACCAGTAAAAGGTTCAATCATGTTTATATCATATTATAATATTTCAAAAGGAGGTGGGATATTCATAACTGGACGCCAAGGTTAATTTACAAAAGAAAAAACTAGGCTAAACATAAAATTGAAACAGTAGTAGATACATATATATTGGGGACGTTATATTTTATGGAATGTATATACGAATAACGTTTACAACCATGTACACGGGAAAATAAGGATAACATTTAGTTATGTGTACTAATTACTATAATTTACTTTGATTAAAATAAAATATATTGCAGTGGTGTGTGCAATGCTAATTGTTTAACAAGCATGTATAGGATATTTCTTTTATCATTTGTGAACATAATTAAATTGAATATTAGCAAAATATTTTTAATAAAAATTTGTAATAACAATAATACAATTTAAAATAAGCTCGGTGAAGTAAGTTATGTAACCTTTGTTTAAAATATGGTTAAGATTTCGTTTATGCCTCTCTAGTCTTTCACATTTTATGTTCTATGACCTCTTTCTCGTTCTTTATATTAGAAATATATTATTTTAAAACTTTTTTATTTAAGGACGGGTTGAAATGAAACGAATTTTACATGTTACGTGATGTTTATTGCAATATATTAGTGAAAGCCATAACGAAATTGGTTAAGCCGTTTCTGAGATTAGGGAGCACAAATGCACAGACAAGCCGACACAAATTTTAACAACTATTGTTTTCGATTGATTCTATTGCGTTAATACAGGTTCCTAATAATCGTTTTCCTAATATATCTTTCATGTACAGAAAGCGATCACTTAAAATTATATTATATTATTATAACTCGTATGTATAGAAGATTCTGAGTACATAAATATAACATAAAAGAACTCAAACTTTATTCTACAAAACCTCAAAAGTTACCACAACGTACATGGCAAGTATCGAAATGCTTATTTCACAATATACTCAAATTTATTTCACTCATTGCTGGATGTTGCCTACACAAACCATTAATTTTTCCGGTATAAAAATTATCATGTGTCACTTTCATAGAAGTTTTTATCATATATTTTAGACAGATTTAAATTTCTGTCATGATATATGTTTCCATTATAAAAAAATATCTACACAGCTGTATTTTTTATGCAAATAAATAAAACTTTAATGATCTCTTCGGGCATTGATAGATCAGTCAATAAAGACAAACTGTTTTATACATTGAGATCTCAGTAAAATAGTTATCCTTCATACTATATAAAATGACATTATGAGAATAAAAAATGATATACGAATATTTCAAGGTGATATCAGGACATATGTATAGTAATTATAGTAAACAAATTTACAATGTTAAGCTGATACGAGTACATGTACGCTTTGATGAGTATAAGATACATACGTATTTACAAACATACCGAGAGTTTTACACTTTATTTGTATCATCATAGTCGGATAAATTTAAGTCGCAAATTATCACTCGCAATTAATATAAATGACGTCATTACAAACACCCTTTCAAAAGAAAATAAATACATACGATTACAAAAATCACTCCTGAAAAGCCTTTGAACAATTCATAAGTACGTAACTATTGTACATTGTGATGGTTCGATAGATATAAATAAAAAACCTAAAGTATTTTCTGTAAACAAAAACCTTTTAATGAAACAGTATAATTCTCTGGAAGATGTTTTATCTTACTTCAAGAAATCTTTATGAAAAGTTGCGTCGGCAAAGTGAAATCTGACTGTAAAATAAGAGTTATTGACTTCAACGTGATCAAACTGTCTGCTCTATAAATGGCAGTAAAATTTCCTACGGATAAAGTTCGAATCGATTCGAGCTTCCAGCCGATTCAGTAATCGGGATTTCGAATGGCGCGATCGATTTAGCACCACGCCGCTGGCGTCCGCAAACCCTTTTACCCTCTTAGGCCTACGTATGCGAGGCAGATAATGGATAAGGTTTACTGGCAATAAATCAACTTTCTATGTTTACCCTTACCCAGTAAATAACTAACTATGTACTATGTAAAGCAATTCATGTTTCATAACGATGACTTGTAGCTTATAAACAGCATTATAAACAGCAAGCTATGAATACTACATATACTACAATTCATTCAATGAATGAGCAAAGATTAAACAAAAGGGGTAAATATTAAATACAAGATAACTTTTCATACCAATACGTACTCTGAAGTTCTTCTCGTATCTACATTTGAAACAGTCCACCTATTATTTAAATAATAATGCATAACATTTTTCAGTTTCAACTTAAATAAAAAGCTAAAAACTGCGGTACGTAAAATGTCTTTTACGAGTATATTCGCCCACTGGCACAATCATGATGAGTACAACGCCTGCTAGGAATAATTTGTCGACATTTTAGGTTTCTGTTTATTGGCACATATCCAAAAAAACATTGTCGCGATAATTTTAAGTGTTCCCCCTACATAATAATAATCATCATCTCACTTTTTTAAATAATGTTAAAATATTAACAACATTCATCCATCCAGTTGCTTTTTTAAAACGCTTTTTATTAGCTTAATTATTATTAAACGTAATGTAAGTTTTTAGAATTGGAAGT
Source organism: Megathymus violae (assembly GCA_003671415.1). Lineage (NCBI taxonomy): Eukaryota > Metazoa > Arthropoda > Insecta > Lepidoptera > Hesperiidae > Megathymus > Megathymus violae. Next base: position 1,008,009 of record PDGT01000004.1, on the reverse strand, counting down.
GCGTGCGAATTAAAATGTCGGAATACAAGGAAATTTTAACATAAAGTAATATTGTATTAAAAATATCAATGACATGGTTTCTTTATTTTTTTTAGTAATTATCTATCATCAAAATATTGAGTAACCATAACTGTCGATATTTTGTAAGTTTAAGCCTTGATAGCTCTGCTTCAAAAATCTGAACATCTCTTCATAAATCTTAAGCTGTATTAGTAATTTCATCGTCATTCTAAATTTCAATTCAAATTCAAATCCCACTATAATTTCTACTTAAACAAATCTACCTAAACAATCTCCGGAACCGCGCCACCTATATGAAAATTTATTTTCCATTTGGAGGGTATGAAGGTATTAATTCCGGATGAACAGCCTATATACATGTATATTTATTGATTTTTCAACCCGAATGAACCGCGCGAATGGGGCGGGCCGCTAGTATTTATACAAATATATGTATGTACGTACTCCTTTGGAATCATAAGTAATTTTTAAACTTGAGTAAACTCGAATTTTTATTTAATATAACAAATACGTAAAGTCAACAATCAGTGCATAACTTACACCTTAATCGTAAACTAAGTCGAGAAACTCACTTGGTAGACGGAAATGCTAAAACAAGTGAAATAAATTAAAGAAGTCGGGAAAGGATTTCTCGCTAACGAGAGCCTGACGTTAAAAAATACGTTATGATCATCTTAACATAAAAGTCGAGTTAAATACTAACATTGTTGTATTTTTTGCTATAAATGTAACCAGCTTGTTGCATTTCAGGTAAAAATAAAGATTTTACGCCCAAGTTTCATTCGTTAGGTATTCGGAACGAATCAATCGATTTAGGTCATATACACACTACACGTATCACCACACAATAAAACCGAAGGTAGATAAGCATTATTATCGATTTAACTATTATCAATGATATTATCGGATACTTTTCATCCTGGGAATTAAATTTTGATTTACAATAAATAAAAAAAGATGAATTTGTTTCCGCGGATTACGAAAAAAAAGTTAATATGGACATTCTATTAAGAGGCCATTACATAAAAATTCGAATGCCTGACAAATATAATATGTTTCTAAGTCATAAAACTGAAACAATGCAGGTGCTATTGCTAAACATAAGGTTTTCTGAAGCGAAGAGAAGTCAGCTACTAGTTCAATTATATTATACAAAAGTGTCTACCTGGCCAGCTAGTTATAAAGTATTAACTGCGATTTTCACATATACCAATGACTGCCGTCCATCGTAAATGTTCTAATTAACTGTTACAATAATAAAACCAAATTTTTTATCGTCCGCCTCACTGCCCGGTCAATTCCAACAGAGCACTTGAACTGAATATGTCTGAAAAGAGAACTAGCTCGGTCTTGCAAATTCGCATTTGTCGATTGGCGCGTTTGAATTACAAACCGATTTGAGAGAAAAGAGAACACTGCATTATTATTTCCAATCGCAAAAACATACTGCGGTCAGAAAGATATCTTAACAATGACTTTTGCCACCGAACGATCAATTAAGATATAGCAATTGATATACTAATTATATAAGACCTTTACATAATTAGGCATGGGTGACCGCTGGTGGTAACATTTCATCTGCATTTTCATGCTCCAGAAGACAATTCAAACCGTCAGCTCCGGTTTTATAGTTAGGAATAATACTTTGGTGGCTTTGCTTGGATCGGGGTTAGTGCTTCTTACAAAAACCTCAGAAGCGAAGCTGTTCGCAAGATTACAAGAAGAGACCGAGATAGATTACATGGAATAAAAGCTTTCAACAGATGTTTGATCGTTCTATATTTATTTGGCCTGTACATTATTCATGCAAATCCACGAAACATTTTTTTGAAACTTTCACGCTTTAGTACTGTTTGAAATTATTGACCTCTCGAAATTAGGATTTTATAATTGGGTCATGGAATTGAGGACAAAATTCTACTTGATATTTTAAAGTACAGTGTAATATAACAATAATAACGAGGAAAGACCCTAGGAACGATTATTTATTGTCCATTAACTCCTGTTTTCTGACTCGTGCTGACCGTAACATTATACGCGATAATAAACCTAGAGGATGGCGTGACTAGCTACCTCATCAAATTTTCTTTTCACTGATGGTACCTGGACTTGCTGTTCTTAAAATTTGTCCTTAAAATCAGTGGGCCAATAATGTTGTTACGCAACCTGTAACCGTCCAGAACTGTCAAGCTGCATTCAATTGAAAGCAATATAATTACAGAAAAAAGTTATTGATGGAGAGATATATTATCTTCACATCTTGTCTGGATGGGGCATGGGTGCGTGTGTATTTATTTCCATTTACGCTTAAAACGGCTACAATATCAATTAAAGTCTGATTTGTTATTCTTCCTAATAAAGCGCTAATCCAGACATTCCATACTTCTGGTTGGACCTCTAGTTGATAGATCTCATAAGACTGTACTGCTCACACTGTCAACTTTATGTGACTTTTTCCAGTATCTGCATTCTCTATGTTCATGCTTTAAATAACCTTACACAAAATCTGGTCTATACAGAAACTTTGAAATTTAATTTTTGTAGTTATATATTTTAACACCGCTTTTACTGTGATGAAGTGACATAACACGTCGCGTATGCCTGACATACCTAATATGCCATAAGTTACGACCGGTTCTTAAAACAAGGTTTTAATAAAATGGTAACAATTGCGGGTACTGCTAGTATAATATGTAATATCAAAGTAAGAGGTACAATATAGACAGAGACGGTAAACATTTCATAAATCCTTGCTTTAAAATCTTAGATATCTTTCAAACGAAACGAATTCAGCAAGGTTCTTTACCGAAATTAAATTGAAAATTTTGTGTTATATTTTTCTTCTGCTCTGAATTCTGTTGACAAAACATGAAACCACCCTTTATGCTTTACCAACGATTTATCTCGTCTAGTCTCTTAACGAAATAAAAGTTTTAGTGCATTTCGGTTACCGCCGCTCAGCTCGGTTTCACAGTAGTTGTATTATGTTACTTGTTTATACGTGATATTAAATTTACCAGGGCCACGTTCATATCGCTCACTACACTTATTTACCTGGGATAACTTAAATTAACAAAGTGCTATTGATTATAATTAAGAAACTGGAATGCGTAACATTAAAATACATAACCGTTACAATATTACTTCTATATCTATCTATAACTATACTTATGTCAGGTTCCACCTGAGTCTACAAACTGTTAATGATCTAAATAAACAATGTGTTATTAATTACAATTTTCAGACTTCAACCTAGCAGAGGATTTAACTTTTAATCCTTTTAGATTAATAATAATAACCATATTCTGTGTTGTATTCTCGAATTATTTTATTTATTTATTATTTATTTATTTATACTTGAGATAATTGTCCGGAGATGTCCTATTTACCCCTGGGTAAACTTAATCCATTTTCTATGTATAGAACAGTCAGGCCTGCCAACAATCATCAACAGGGTCCTGTAATTCTAAAACCATCTGCGCATGCCACGAACGTTCCGCAAACGCTGCAGTAACAGGATAGATCCATCAACATCATAACTGCATTAGTATATTAAACAGGCAGTGCATTGTAACCATGGCGCGATATTGTTCCCGACACAGACCGCGCGAATACAAAGACTGGCAGAACGTTTTCAAAAGTGTGATTTTAATGCCTGTATTGCAGCGATCAAATCTGTACGTCTGCCTATACGTGTCCTTACATTTCTTCGTCCCTAAGCCTATCTGTCACATTACGACCTAAGTATAAAAATCTGTCCATGAAGTTCAGGGGTGTACCACTAAGAAATACAGGTAGCACACAGCAAGGCTGTTACTTTAGTGCTTTCGGTATTATTATAAATAATGCGTTCATGTTGTACGGAAGGTATTAAGTATGAACGTAGATAGCTATAGAGTTAGAGGAAGGCCAAAGATGTGATGGATGGATTGTGTGAAAGATGGTATGGCTAGAATGGAAGTTACTAGTGAGATGACGGCTGATAGAGAAGTATGGAAGAAAAATACATGCTGCGCCGACCACAAAGAAAATTGGGATAAGGGCAGGAGGATGATGATATAAATAATGCGTTAGTTCATCATATTTACGGTAATGATTTTTGAATGTTAGTTACTCATACTGCTAAAATCACTAAATAACATCAAAAAATCTTGAATTAATAACACAACACACTAAATTTATTAATCTAATAGCTAACGACGACAAATTATTTGAAGTTGTTACCGGCCTATTTCACTGAAAATATAAGTAATTTCTTCTGGAATTCTCTAAAGATTTATCGATTTTACAGTGAGCTAACAACATGGACGTCTAAGACCGACAGTCACCACTTACCATTCTCTTGTTCTCCCGAGCTTCAGCACGGGTAAAAAGGGTGATCCTTGGGACGCGAAAAGCCCATGCACCCGCCCGCAAGCGGGGG
>PDGT01000004.1:976793-1003557 GCA_003671415.1 Megathymus violae | reverse complement strand
GGGGGGGGGCGCGTTGGAAGACAGATCGTCGTCACTTACCATTAATTTCATACCATTCCATACCATACATACCATACAAACCATACCATAGCATACAAATATTGTCCTGATAAGAAGAACAAACTATTGTAGTCCTTGGGTGTTAATAGCTTGCAAAGGGATAAGTTTTAGATAAGCATTATACGAACAAGAGTTTAGATTAAATTTCAATCCCCAGCATGGTAACTTGGAGACCGACTTTACTTTAACTTATAGTTAAAGCAACTTATACAACTTTGCTGAAGCAATTTAAACACTTAGAAAAGAAATAATTAGTTCACGTCATCCCGTAATAATCTATTATTTATTGATATCTACACATATAATAAAATTCTAAATAATCGATTACTGTACATGAAGGATATATAGAAAAACTATTATTAGGGGCTTTTATTAACGCAATAGAACCCAAAAAAAATAGTAATTTGAAATTTTTACAGTTTCGTCTGTATATCTGTTTGTCTTGTGCGTTTGTCCGTGTAAATCTCAGAAACTCGGCTTAACCGATTTTGTTTTGGTTTTCACTAATGTATTGCAATAAGTATCACTTAATATTTAACGTTAACTTCATCTCAATACGTCCATAAATAAAAAAGTTATAAATTAATTTAAAATAATGTAAGGCGTAGTTATTCCGAAGCGAAGCGAGGACAGTTTGCTAGTCTTTAATACAAGCGTTGCTGTGTCCGTTAACTAGAGTGTGTTATCAGTGTAATGTCTGAATAAATTGGTCAACTGAGGTCATATAAAACAAAATAATCGTATTTGTTCTGTCGTAATTACTATTGTTGAATCCCGCAAATAGCGAAATGGTCAACTTCTTAACGAATTTGTTTATTTATAATCTAAAATTGTAAATATTTAAATATATTGCCGGTGCCTTTTCTCGAGATAAAAGTACACTACATTATGACACCATATATACCAACCAAGAACCATCTAAATCTATTCAATAGTTGTAAGGATATACGTGTACAGACAGACAGACGAACATAAATTCTATAAAATAATGTGACACCTTCATATGGATAACAAAATCTACATACATTAAATTTTCCAATAAATATTGGATGTTCCAATGTTAACGCAAGCTCTGTCGGAAATCTTTTTCCTGAGCGGACGTCATCATTTTAGATTCGATAAAAAAATACCGAGCATAGCTGTCTCGATAGCACTCTTTCTAACTTTTATAATATCTGCATTTGCGTAATATTCAGTTACTTACTAACTACATTAATCTGTATACCGAAACGATTTCACCGTAATCTATGACTGTTGCAATTAAACAGGAAGTTATAGAATAAGGCGTTGACGACAATATGTTGCTTTCTAGCTAACAATGCACGGGTGACAACATAAGACGTAGGTCAGCTTATTAGTAAGGTATTTTTTTTAATGAAAGTATAGCTCCACAGACTTTTTGCCCGTGGCTTTTTTGTTTTCTTTTTTTTTTTTGTTTATACGACGCGAACCACATTCACAGTTCGGCTATACCTGCGGGCGAGTGGTTGCCTCAACGGGGGTTTTACAGTTTAGGTTTATTTAAAACTACAGGACCTCTATTTTATATATATATATTCTTAAATCTAGTAGCCTAATTGTTGTCCTTCATGGAGGCTGTTAATGCCTTCAAGTGTGCTCAGTATCATTTCTGGTGAAGGGGGTGGGAGTTGAGGGAGTGGTGAGTATATAGTATATAGGGGTGTTTGGGGTGAGAGCTCGATATTTGGGTTGAGAGTCCTCGACAAGCTGGTTCAGGAGAGACCAAGCACGTGTAGTGTAGACCATCCCGTTCTGGAAATCCCTCGGTGTTTCCTTGGTCGTTGGTGGGCTGTGATGCTGCTGGTGTGCGGCGCCCAATATCGTAGGGAGATAGTCTTGGGGCCAGGGCCGGAGCGCAAGCAGATTGTGTATAACTCGACCACATACGCGTTAGGTTATGTTCTGACGGCGTGGTTGTATTTCACCACGTGGTTTTCACATTATTTTGACCGCCGTATCTCCCAAGTTTGCTGGAATTTCTTCAAGATTTTAGGGTCGTTGAATAGGACTTTTTTGTTCCTAACGCGTGGTGGTGTTGGTTTTCGTGATGTCACTGGATTACCTTGGAGATGTCCTCTAAAGTTCAGGGTCTGCTTTTCCGAAGTCCTCTGGAGAAAACACTTACGCACACGAATCCTAACGAATCGCCCACTTTATTATCACTTAAGAAAAAAGTTTTAGCTCTAGATGTAGTTTGGCGTGATTTTGACGATTTTTTACGCGGAGCCATAGTTTTTTGTATCGACGCGAGATGCTTACTAAATCCTCAAACTTTAAACCTGACGTACGATGACTATCGATCCTTACGTTGTTAATATTTCGTCTATACGGACGACACGGTTTGTGTCATCATTATGCGCACCGCAAAGGACTGGAATAACTTGCCCGCGTCGGTGTTCCTGCCTACTTATGATGTGGGAGTCTTCAAGAGCAGAGTGAATAGGCTTTTATAAGTTAGTGCGATAGGCTATTAGACTTCATCATCGCTTACTATCAGGTGAGATTGTTGTCAAGCATTAACTTATTTTGTGTAAAAATGTTCAGTCACAAAAATGGCTCATTATTATTTATACCGATTATTAAATCGTGTGTGTATGATCTAGACGTTATTTTGCTCGGTGCCACAAAATAATTTAACAAATTACATCTGTATACTCAAACTTAAGTTATAAACGTTGATACGTAACTGACGATTACACGTACTAGTTGACTTGACTGTTTAAAGGTATAATTGTTTAGCCGAGTCAATGGTTCATATACAGCTGTTCTAGGTATTACCTGATAGTGCTATTAATCGTAAAAAAAACTACACAGTTACGTTTAATTAGATAGGTAATATATATACGGGTATATACAAACATATGGGTTCCATTTGCCGCGCGTCGACGTATTATAGGGTTGTAGAGAAATTTTTATTAAATAAGAAATAAACACGGAGAATAAATGTATAAAAATAGTATTTGTGCCTAGTACTAATATATCATTGTACAGTGATGTACTATAAGCATTTACGATTATTTGTTTTCTATCTTGCCTTTTAATAGCAACATGTCATGACATCTCTTGATTAAATTCTATCGTTCGAATAATTTTTCAAACGCTCTGCACATAAAAAGATTCAAGACCGTCTGTAATAAATGTATATTCAGCAATGTATTAAAAGGCAGACGTACTGCGGTATAACATTGTGGAAATTCTACTTTTCAACAAAGCCGCGTTATGAGAGCGAACAGAAATATTTACTCATTCACTGGTTTTCAGCATAATAAGTTGTGCTATATGAATGCCAGTACTTGACTTACTTACGCACAGTTTAATAAAGTTAAATTAATTCGATTGACCACTAATAAAACTGGTAGAAATTTGGTCGGTCATAGGGAATCTATACAACTACTATGTATGTCGCCTTTATAAATCGTATCTGAACCAAAATATTGATAAACATTTTTATCAGGCGTTTCATTTTTAATCTTGTTTTGTTTTATTAAGCTTCCGTTTTAGAGATTTTTAAACTGAAAACATATTGATTTTTGCAATTAGTAAAAAATTACCTACCTAAAACGTCAGAGAATTTTGCGTCGTCATTCATTGTGCGCACGTCAAAGGACTGGAATAACATGCCCGCGTCAGTGTTCACGCATTCTGAAAATGTGGGAGTCTTCAAGAGGACAGTGAGCAGGCTTTTATAGGTTAGTACGTTCAACATCTTAGACTTCAACCCCACTTTCCATCAGGTTTTTTTTTGTAAATAGCCAACAAACGAGCAGACGAGCCACCTGATGATAATTGGTCACCGTCGCCCATGGATATCAGCAAAACCAAAGGAATCACTGTTATCGAGCTCCCAGCCGGAATACGACGCGTCGTTTGGCGGCTGACTCAAGCAGGAGGGTGGTAGATAGCCAGGCAGGCTTCACGGAAAGATAATAATACAGGTAATAATATTAATGACTTAATAATAATACTGATAATATAATCCTTACGCGAAAACCTACCACCAAGCAGGCTTGCTTCTGTTGCCTCTTACGACACCCTGTTCTGCCAGCATCGGATTGGGGAGAGTATTCTAAGCCGCCCCAATACGGCTAAAATGGAATTGATGTCAAGCATTAACTTACTCTATGTAAAAAAAAACATTATTTATTATCTCTTAAAAGAACTTCCGTACAAAGTTTTATCTCTTATCCGACGGAAACGGATCAATTTCCCGGGATACAAATTATCTGTGTAAATTAGAAACTATTTATTTTTCTCTTCGGTGGAAATCTTGAAGAAACTTGCGTACTTGAGAGTCCACCATAATGTATTCATGAGATGTGAAGTCTGCTAACCTATACTGGCTAGCGCGGTGAACAATAATAGGTTGTACCCCTCACTCTGTGAGAGAAAACTCTAAACCCTGATAAATGTTTTACATTAATTCAAACAATATATAATAGTGTTAGCAATGTGCTAGACAATCTACTATGTGGAAATGAGATCACTTACTAGCATTGACTCTTAAGTTGTTAACGACCAAGTCCCGCTGAGGTGTTTGTCACAGATAAATTATATTCGCCCCTCGAAGTTCTACGCCATATTTTTTCATAGGCAAACACTATATACAAGATGATATAAAGCCGTAAAATATTGTCATTTAGTATCTTTTAAATTACAAATACATTAGTACTCCGTCCTCACTTCGCTTCAGGAAACTAAATTTTTACGTTCACTGATAGGTAGGAATCGAATCCGAAATAGTCTTTGCACATTTTTATCAGGCGTTTTATAAAAAATTTCAGATGTCATACAACTAAGCCTTTCTCCAAAATCAGTCTGTCTCTTGGTCATAACTGTATGAAAACCCGTGCATATCACATATCGACACACAGAGAGAGATTTTTTTATAGCCTATATCCATCCGGAAAAAATTAATTTTCTAATGGTAAAATATTTTTTCAGATAGGTGCCATAGTTCTAGAGATTATCCTCCGCATACACAAATACTCGTAGTCACAAAATTCGTTATATTTCTTTATAACATCAGTGTAGATATCATTTTGTTAATATAACTATGAGATTTTGAACATAAAGAGAGCTTTTCCATTAGGCTCGAGAATAGCAAAATTATACGATTGAAGAGTCCAATTTAGTACTAATTAATATACCCGATATAATCGTGCGTCTTCTTCAATATTTCTAGAGTTATAACTATATTCCAAACTTGCAAGATCAACACTGTAGAAGTTTTGATGATATAAAACTAAAAAGCTAGAATATTGAAAGTAAAACGTTGTTTGGAATATTTTTTTCTACAGAATTACACAAGTCATTCTCCAAATTACAAGTTAGTATTTCAAAAATTTAACACAAAAAGTTTTCACACTTCCCCCTCAAATAACATATATCTTCAGATATCCTCAGATCAGACCACTCCACACACCCAGGCTTAGATCGCGCACACGTTTGTAAATACCACGCAACCTAATCGTTTTGTCACCACATCTACAGGGTTATCTTCGTACACACGTAGACCAGACGTAGGTACAATATTCTTAGTAATGTAATCTAGTGTAGTGACATAGTGAGCCCTTAGGTCTATATGTTTCGTCCAGCCATATGCTACAGAATTCTCCAGATTCAAATATATCGTCTGTAGAAATGCGTGTCGATGAGGTAAAATGGTAAAGAGGGCTCCAAATATGACAAAAATATTTTGTAGCGATAATATCGAAAAGCGTAAGAAAAATGAATGAATGACAATGATATTATCTATAAATGGTATGGTAACTAAAATAGGGTGCTTACAAGCACTGTACAAATTGTAGGGTCGCTACACGTCCTAGTCAAAAGCATACCCAAAACTTGTCTCGCTTCTCTTAAGTCCTCTACCTTGAAAGGCTTTCGAAGATTGCCTAATAATACCTCTTTCTGCTGCTTGTTATTATAAAATAATAAAAAATCGTCCAAATATATATAAGAATTATTATTTTTGTAAAGACAGTTATCAAAGTCACAGTGCTTGAAGTTTAAAGACACTACATTTACTTTGTTATTCCATGGCCGAGAAGCTTGTTTGAGATCGTATATCGCTTTTTCTATTAACAAACTTTTTCTTTTCAGTTTTGTAAAACTCAACTTCAGCTTCATTAGTAATACTCAACCCTTTTGAAGAAGCACTGATAAATAGTTTGACAAACCTAACTGGCCTTCTACCTTTACAAGTTCTCAAATTATTTCATCACTTTTGTCACCGCTGCCTATGAGCTGACTGGGATCCCCTGAAATAGTTGTGGAGTCCTCCAAGAACTACATCCCTTGTTCTAACTATGACCCGTGTATTAGTGGGATTTACGAAACGGTAATTTTGGTTTCTTCACAGTAACTAACAAAGATATATTCTACCACTTTAGTGCTCCATTTCTTCCAAGTTTCCTTGGGCACATGCACAAACACTTTCGTTCCAAAAATTCTGAAATGATCAAAAGACTGAGCCTTCCCTGTCCACAACTCCTCAGGAATCTTACCGTTGTTACCACTGTGAGGTAGCCTGTTTTTCATGATGTTTATTCCTCTTATTTCTACGAAACTCATCGAATTTCTTGTTCACCAATTCTGCTCCTTTGTCTGTTATGTTTATACTACGTATGCAGTTTACCTTCAACCCGGACTCAACTTCTACAGATGCTAGAAAAATTTTAAAATTGTCTAAAACTTGATGTTTTGATTTAAAGAAAAATACAAAAGATTTACGTGTAAAATCATCCAAAATAACTAGCATATACCGAAATCCACCATATGAGAGTTCAGACCACCAGACCACAGATATCTAAGTGAACCAGTGGCAATCTCTCCACTGCAATCTTAGCCTCACTAACTGGAAAAGGTAAACGATGTTCCTTCTCCTTAATACAAGCGATATAAGGTTTCATTACGTTCTTTCCGAAATCCATACCCGGAATTTTACGTAAATCACGGTCATTTACTTGACCCAGCCGCCAGTGCCACAACATCAAAATATTACCTGTTTTCACTGATGCCACCGCAGCCTCATCTTCAATCCTGACAATCTTCATGCTTGAACAAACCTGAGATATTACTTGCAGTAATCAAAAGCATTTTCTTGAAAAGACCTGGAATCGAATGGTGAATTACCTTGCACCCATCCCTGTCAAAACTCACTTTCCATCGTTTCTCTACTAATTTAGAAACTATCACGAAATAGACTATCACGAAAATCATATACATATATGATATTATCTCTCATAGTAAGCATTCGTCCATTCATACTTACCATGTTATCATCCTTACCTGCGCATTCCATCTTAACAATATTCGCACATGTCACGTTTCTCATACCAACATTTATAACTAAATCTTTAAACAAATGTTTTTAGAAAGACATGTGAACTTTTTTCGTATGAGAAATATTTTAATTAGGAGTTTTCACGTAGAGTAGTCATCTAGACCACACAGGCTCTTGATGACAAATTTAATAATAGGGTCACAACCTTTTGATAATATAAAGCCAGAAAACTAGGATACTGATAGTAAAACGTTGGATGGTCAGAGATTTTTTGTTACTACAAAATAACACAAGTAATTCTCCAAATTACATGTTGAATATCGAAGATTTAACTAAAAGGTTTTCACAAGAAGTTACTACTTTCCATAGTAGACCGTTAAAAGCAAATGAACTTACCAAGTGAAACTTGATCTCACATGGAGTCTAGGGGCCGTTAACCTCAGTTCTCATACCGTCTAGAATAAAATGTGACGCAATTTGCAAGAAATATTATTAGCCTTATCACGTTCTTATTTTAAAAATGATTTATTATTATTTTTAAATAAGATTAAATACTAACATAACTATGTATGGTTTATTATAATAACAAAGTTTCAATTGCAGAGAAGTTTAAAATGTACCCAAGTGTTATGACTTTTGATATTACTTTTGATAGAATTCATTGCTTTAGACATATCATGTTTACCGATATGGAGCCATCACTTTCATGATTTTGGAACCGCTCTTCATTCTTATGAAGGTGATCACATAAGAATGACATATTTTATAATTTTTACGAAGAAATTATTAAATTAAAACAATAATAATAACTGTAAAAATTTATATTATATTTTCATTTAAAATATTAAACACAAAGTCACAACACATAACAAACTTATACAACAAGTCAAATGACCGACATAAAATTTAAACTTTCAGACGTAAACATTAATTATTTTTCACTTGAACTATAGTATATAAATGTGACATTAGTTCACCTGTTTGTCACACATTTTGTTAGTTTGGTGATCCCCGACTTATCCCTTAAGGTTTGACGTTTATAAATAATTCGGGCATTTACCAAAACTAAGTCGAATTAAATACTACAGGAATATACTTTCTACTCATTGATAAGAGAAAATGCGAAATTTTAAAAACTATGTCCTTACTTTTCAAATGTGTCAATAAAATGCACCTTAGACTATCCCACTGCTTGTTTGAACTGTGAAGAGAAGTTATGTTCAAAGCCTATCACATCGGCTTCGGAACTTTATTCATTACATTACAATCCACAAGAATCGCGCTGCTAGGCTCGGGTCTTCTTTCGAGATTGGTTAAAATCAAAGTGTGCTACGCTGGCGAAGTGCAAATATCACACACATTTAAGAACATTATGAAAAACTCTCAGGTACGCAGGTTTTCCCACGATGTTATCTACATGTAATTTGAAAAATTAGCGGGGCGAGCAGGATTTATACTCTAATCTCTTGTGCGAAAGACCTTGTTTAAACCTCCAGGCTACCATGGCCTATTAAAAATTAACTCTATAATGTTCACAAAATTCCACGCAGCCGTTTCAGAAACAAATCAGCCACATGCAAAATTTCTAAAAATACTTCATCGCACTTGATTTCGTAATCTTTAGAGCAAAAACCTCCTTCAATATTGAGGAGGCCTGAAGCATACTCCACCTCATTGTTCCAGTAAGAATTATACTTTATACTAAAATAATACTTAGGATAACGGTACTAACTATGCTTGACTTTGTGAAGAATCTAATAATAATCATACTCTGAATTGTAGTAGGTAATCACCTGGGATTGTACATTTTATTTACTGCAGTATTGTTTTATTAACATTAATTTATTTAAAGCACAGGAGTAAAAACTGATGGGCTTTTGGTAGTGCTATAAAGGTGTCAAAGAGATAAGGTAATCGAATGTAATTTTTACATAACGGTCTGTACTCCATAAACGATGAAAAATTTGTTGAAAGCCACAATTAGAAAAAACTTCTCTTTTGAAACCTATATTTTGGGAGTAAAATTAAATTTCTTCTTCGCTTTACCGTTTTATTACTGAAAGTGAAATGTAGATTATTTTCCATTGAAGTTTTGCGTGAATTTCTTCAGATAAATTTATTTATTCAGATAAAATTAAATATATGAAAATTACAGAAAATTAGAATTTATTATTGCGTAAGTCTGTGTTTATAATTTATTTATTGGTACAAAAAGCAATCAAAAATAAAGTCGAAGGTGACCGAAGTAGTCGATGTTGCCCACGTAATAACGCGAGCATTTCTAATGCATTACCTGCCCGGAAGGAAGCAACGCAACTGTTGATAAAAGATTATCAGTTTAGAAACTCGCGAAATATTATATGCGTATATAGTAAGTAATTTTTGAACAACATTTATTTCGTGTTTTATTAAATTTTGTCACATTTTATTGATGTTATACGTACTTTCATTTTTGTCTGCATGATTTTGCAGTGTAGGTATATGCAAAACCGCTATATTAATACATGCAGGTTGAATAATCACTACCAACCGGAATAGATGCTCTAGCGGTCATTGACTGTAATATCAAAGCGATGCTTTACGTGGTTATTGTATTCCCGGATTCATTATTACAAGCCAATGTGTGATTCACATAACAAACAGTTGGTTACCAATTCAACTGTTCGCGTTCCCAGGATCACGGGTCAGTTTTAATAAAAATCCGTCACGTTTCAATTAACTATAATTATCTCCTTGAAAGCCAATTATAAACAATTATTACAGCGCAGTGCAATAAAATATCAGTCTAGGTAATTTGTCGGAAAAATTCAATGTATTTTAAGTTTCTAAATAACCGTAAACTGTAAAAGGGCTCTCACTTTGCGGAGTTCAGAGATTTTTTAAAATAAAAAGAAAAATGCGAGCCCAGACCGTAACCGGAGCAGCACGCCGCCAGACTTTATTCACGATTTTGTATTTAACGTAACTCCAACTGCCTGAATGGGAAGGTAGTTTAGCTTTTTTCAATCTAATGAATGAATGCTAAAGGTGAACATTTAATCCAAGTTGTGCAAAGGTGCTGAATTATATCTCTGCACAGAAACCGTAAGTTTAAAATTGTACTAATTGGATAAACAAACATAGTTTTTCTTGTTTAAAGGGGTTGCAATAGCGGGATAGTAAGCTTGAAATATTAAAGCTACAGGAGTTGTCAATGGTGTTTTATTTTCAGTACATAATAACTGCGTAAGTAAATGTTATAATTTTTAAATATATATTCAGGGAGAATGTATTCTAATAAAAGAGAGTGCGAATTTCGTGAGTTATGTACATGCGGAAGAACCGGAACCATGGCACCTATTTGAAAAATTCTTTTACTATTTGAAAGATACATTATTGCGGATAGGCAAAGCTATACGAGTGTATGATGTAATTGTTAAACCGGGTCGTTGTGGGAGCAAGCCGCTGGTAAGTGAAATAGCTACGACCAATTACAGTCTAACAATACAGTGCACAACAATACAATTTTTATGACAGCCGAGTGGGCTTCGAGGGTATTTCACCAAGCGGCTAGGTATAGCGCGAGATGTTAAAGTGGGATATTGAAAATAGAAATAATGTAGCCTTTAAGGAGACTAGAAGCCTCTAATAAGGCTAACTGGCGATAGAAAGATGATTGTTTTTTCAGAAGTACGAAAGCGCTTTTTAAATATTCGCTAGTAGCTTAATTAGCTTAATCCAATTTCTGCCCGCATTCTACAATGTATCGAATACTTGACTGACACAATCAATATTATTATCTGTGTCTGTTTATTTTATAAGAATTTAATATCAAATTCAGTTTGAAATTTATAATATACATA
Source organism: Megathymus violae (assembly GCA_003671415.1). Taxonomy (NCBI): domain Eukaryota; kingdom Metazoa; phylum Arthropoda; class Insecta; order Lepidoptera; family Hesperiidae; genus Megathymus; species Megathymus violae. The sequence goes on along the minus strand of PDGT01000004.1, from coordinate 992,349 downwards.
AATTGTTTGTTCCTTGCTATTGTGTTAAAATTTTGGCAAAAATTTACATGTTTGGTAAAATTCACTGTAATTAAAATATATTGGAACATGTTTCGTTTTCATAACTTCTTAAACTAGTGTGATGGAAAACCTACTAATTTTCTTCGAAGGTTTCCTTATGATTATCGTTATTATTATCGATGGTGATTTCAGGAAGGTTACATTAGTTACTGCGACGCAGTCTTTATCAACTCAGCTGGTAAGAGTTATTAACGATTTATTCTTGTTTATTTCCCAAACCTTAACCTTACTTACAAGTTTCTTAATGTAATAAATGTGTAAAGATAAATTAAACAAGCCTTAATTCGATATACGTGTTACATCTGTGTTGTGGATATTAAGAGGTTAACAAACTAAATGACATTTATTAAATTACGCTGCAAAGTCAGGCGCTTGGTTAAGATTCATCGTCTTAATAACGATTTGAAATTATGCCCTCAGAAATGTTTTAAGTATTTATAAAGCCTATTTAAGGGTTACATGTTTTAGCCGACAAACGAGTAGATGGGGCACATGATGGTGAGTGGCCATCGATGCATTTGTAAGTCGAATGAAGCGAATAACCCGCTGTTTTCCCGAAGTTTACTACGACTAACCGTATTATATTGTAGCCAATAACATAGAGTTATCATCCAGACTCGCCCTGACTTGCTCTTAAAATAGTCATAGAAAGTAGTATTACTAGTATAGTACGTGTATTTAAATGTATTTACATGTCCTGGAGAACTATACCTTGAGCCACATTGAATCGTCAGTTTGAATCTTCGACAGTTCTGTCCATTTATTAGATTAAGTGACCTTGTTGTTGTAATCCTTGTGGCTTGTACTCATCGTATATATTGAAATGGTTGGAAATACTTGATAATATTATATAATCGGTTAAGTTCTAGTTTTAGCCTTATCTGTTTTGTTTTAAATAGAAGCTTTCTCACTCAGTCCTCTAGACGCGCAGTCCCAAATTTTCTAACTTTTCCGACATATTGCACTTCTAAGTTTACTTGGTTGACGCCATCGAAAACGTGTATACGAGAAAAACTCTTTAGTACGTTGTATATACATAGGTGTCAGTAAAGAAGATGAAATTTTGTTTACAATTTCAATTTATTTTTCAATTTTTCTTTTGTTTGTAATGTCAATTTTAGACTTTGATTTATAAATATTTAGTAAAGAAAAATGTGGAATAATAAACTTTAAATGTCGTTTCTTTGTTAACAGAGCAACACAAATACATATTTATTCCACCTTTATAATTCGGCACTTTAAACCTCATAAAACGTATGCATAGAATTTTATTTTATTTACCACTATAAGTTTAGTGATATTAAAAGATCATCGTGAAAATCTTTCAATTGTTTTAATTCCAACGTCACTTCGCCATAAAATTAATTAAGTCATTGATGAAATATCAGTACTTGGTACATTTTTTGCTATAGCAGAACAGCAAACAGACTTTGACGGCCGAACAACTCAATTAATAATAAAGCATTCAGTAGGTCGACAGGCGATTTTCGGGCAAGACAGATAATTTAATTTAACACATAATACTTCATGGTTTTATTTTAAACGTTTAATGTTCAATGCTTATTACCTCCTATTGGAGATTGTTATTTCTGTAGAAATCAAAAATAATCGTTAAGGTAAAGTTTTATATGTGTCTGGCTGCTGTTTCTAAGATATATTAGTTGCGGTTTTGTAGAATTAAAACTCGCTCAATGCCTCGGTTATATCCTTGGTATTGATGATGTAACTAATGTTATAATCGCCATCATCTTAAAAACCTATAGTAGTCCCACTGTTGGCCCCGGGTGTTCTCTCACAATATAGGAGGATAAGGCCATTGTCTTCTACGTTGTACAAGTGCAGCTGGATATACTTTACAGACCTGTGAGATCAATATACATTATACCTGTTTTCTTTTAGTTTTCTATCACCGAAGCAAGAGATAATGAATTTGTACCGAGTCTTCTACGCGCGACGCCAACATTTAAACCACAATCTCTGCTGCTTATCACTGTATTATATAGTTTCATCCTTAAATAATGAAAAGCAAGGTTGCCTGAAGTAACTTCCTTTATTGCAGAAAAGTCGTACAAACGTGCTACCCTATAAAACGTGTACAAAAAAAAAACCAACATGTGAAGAAGATATTGTTAATGAATACTGATTCAGACTGTCGATTTACATGTATAATGTAAAAAAAAAATATATCATGAAACGAGTACACAGTTTGACGTCGCTATGTGGAAGATATAGGACAAATCGATCAACTTTAAAATGTAAAATAACTCTTCGAAGTTCCTATCAGAAATTAATTTTCGCTTGAATAATTAATATTGTTTATTATTAGAATGTTTATAATAGCAAATTTCTTTTAGATCTTTAGCCAGCAAATACATACATACATTTTTAAATGATAGATAAAATTCACTTGAACTGTGTGGCTTGTGGTTGGCATACGCTCAAATTTTTCACTAATACTTTAAACAAGATGTAATCGCTCTTGGAAATAGTTTTCTCAAGTTACTAATACGGCGCGCTGCGATAAATCAAGAGTTAGGCGGACACCTCAATGACGGGGAGAATTGATAGCTGATTAATGGATGTGAAAAGTTTCGCTTAGCAGAATTTAAAAGCGTATTTCTATACGTGCATAAATCATTCCTCGTTGCTGGAAAATATTACGTTGTGGCAGGATAAAGGTAGACATAACGTGAACGTGAAAAAATTAAACCGCATAATTACTGCACAACACGTAATGAAAGGCCTACGAAGATAAATTTATTTTAAGTATTCTACAACTGAGGATAAGATTAAGATTTTTCGTTAACATTTGGAAAAGTTGTCACTTCACACTCATCAATGACCGTCCACTTTACGTCTAGTATGTTTTACATAGCTCTTATATTGTTAAAAAAGGGCTATCTCTCAATGTATAGAAAAACACGTCAGAGCAGTCAGAAAAAACCGCCCGAAGAAATCCGCCGTAACAGAAGTTCAAAGTTCAAGTTCAAAACATTGGATTGAAATGCATAGCCCATGAGTGACCTTGGCTGAATGATGCAGAACCATTATAGTAATTCATTACCGCAAAAATTTGACACCATGTAGTTAACAAAACCAAACGAATGCGTGTTAGAGCATTACACTCGTAACCAATAATTGGATTTGTAGAGAACTTATTACCAATTGACGTTTAGATGTGAGATGATGAGGATCATGCGATATGCTTTATTGTACATAAAACGTACACGTTATATGACGAGTTACGTACGTTATTAACTTCTCCTTTTATGCAAATACATACATACATAATTAAGTCTTGCGTCTATAGCAGACACAAAAATGACAGCCAGTTTCAGATAATTCTGTTGATGGAATAATAAAACTATGAATAATAATAATAATAATAATATATTTTTTTATTTATGTCGTACAAGGTATATTTATTGCTCTGTTTATTTAATTTTCTGTTATAGAATTGACTTGTCAGAAGATTAATAATTTCTAGCTAGTCGAAAACTATTTTATTATTAGAATCTAGCAAAACAATTAAATGGAGTTTAACTCTGACCACGATTCATGCAGTAAAAATATAGGCCTGCAATACAGATTTCGTGAGTCCTGTGTCGTTGTAAAATCCTCAATATAAAACTTGTGTTCTCCTGTTTGTTAATATTTATTTACCCCTGTATATGTTAAAATGGATGTTTTGTGTCTTATCAAAAATCTTAGCAAATGCATCAACGGTATAAAAAAATTTAAAGTCTGTCTAACTTTGTTCTTATCATGTAGCTAATAAAGAAATTTGAAGTGCATTTTGGTTTGTTTTGAAATTTTAGTTGACCCGTGTGTTCATGTTTTATTTTGTGTACTAGAAATTCAGTGTTAAGCCGTCGAAGTTTTTTGATTTTATTATTATTACTAAAATTAATTGTGATTAATGAACATCTAAAGGCACCTTGGAATTCTTAAAAATGCTTTTGACACCAAGTTACATAGCATAAGCAGTGGTATTAATCAAGCAAGGGTTAACCCATCGTGAAGTGGTTACTGTACTTAACGTACCCCGTTCTTCGATGCAATATGCTCCAAGACAGTATCAAGATACTGACCGCTACACCCGCAGATCAGGTAGTGGGGGTGTAAGTTGCACGTCAGCTCGTGATGATCGCTTTATTATCTTAGAAGTATTAAAAAATCGCTTCCTTACCGCCCTCGAGATCCGTCAGCTGATGCAAATCTCCAGAGGCATGAATATTAGTCAGCGAACGTTGAGAAAAAGTATGGAAGAAGTTAATTTAAAAGCTTGAATTTCAGCCCTTGGTCCACAGATTCTCCCACGGCACAGAGTATCTCGACTTCGGTTTGCCCCCGAGCACTTTAACTGGTTTCATGAGCAATGGGTAAAGGTTTTATTTACAATCGAGTGCAAGATCGCTTTACGTGCTCCTGATGGTTGACAATGTGTGGAGAAGGAAATTCGAACGGTATCCAGCGATTATTACCCCTCCAACATTGAGATTTAGCGAAGGCTCTATAATGATATAGGATGGCGTTAGTTCTGATGCTCGTACAGAATTGATTATTGTCAATAAAGCGTTAACTTTAACCCGATACATCGAGCAGATCCTTCAAGAACATGTTATACCCTTTGGAGGGTTTATTGAATATGACCAATTCATTTCAATGAAGTATAATGCGCGTCCACATATCGCCAATATCGTGATTGAATACGTTCAAGAGGTTTAGTCAAAAATTCCACTGGCCAACCCAGACTTAAATCCGATAGAACATATTTGGAATAAGATCGAGAGTATGATTACGTCTGGACTGAACCTACCACAATGATTGACTAGCTTCGAAATACTGTAATGACTGCCTGGCGGGACATACTGCAAGTCGATATCAGAAATGTGATCCAATTAATGCCAGGCCAAATGCAGGCAGTTATAAAGGCTAGAAGAAGGAACATGCGTTATTAAAAAGTACAGGGAGTCAACACAAAACGAACAGTTTTTAATTCCAAGTGCCGAAAACTCCAGTGTCAAATTTTGTTAAAATGTGATTTTTTGATTACACTTAATTATGAACGTGAAATGTCCATAATGAATGTGAAAAATAGGTCGAAAACATTAATTGGATGTGTTCAGGTCAGAATTGGTATATATATATTTCACCGTGAAATGAAAAAACTCAAGTTAACACAAATTTTATACTAGGCCAAGTAGCCGTGTCGGTGAGTTTATAATTAATGGAAAAATTAAAGCTGGTTTATACTAAAGAGACTCCGTTTTAAGCAGCTCTATTGAAGGACAGTTGCCGAACAAGTGCAATGAATTTTTCAATATTTGATTTTTTCAGGTGGTTGTTCAGTAACTTTTTATACTTAATGATTAGTAAATGATCAAGCGTTCAATAACAGTAAAATTTTGTGAAAACAAAAAATAAAATGTATCGTATATAAACAAAGCAAGAACTGACCAATTTTCATGGCGATTGAGAAACTGTTGGGCACTGTTAATATTATTAAAACCTAGTTTCATGGTACACGGTTAAAGGATGCCGAAGTATTGATTGTGATACGAGTACGGTGGAGTACAGTCAATACTGTACTATTAACGTCAATGAAATGTGACCTACTTTATGCTACTCATTGATTGTAGGAACTACTTCGCTTTCCGGCCTGGTAGAAAATCAGTGGCATGATCTAATGATAGACCATGAGTATCGCTGAGTCCGGACCATTTCTAAGCTCATGCTGGGCGCGTACATTTTTGTTCTTCAATTTTAGTCCTCATTTAAGTATTTAATGTTGTTTTATGTTTCCATTTTGTAATAGTATGTAATTATTACATTTTTATTTCATGTGTGATGTAACTCTCTGTCTCGAATAAGGTATTTCTTTCTTTCTATATAGACTATTAGAATGTGAATAAAGTCCTAAGTCGTCAACACAAATGCAATAAGAAGTCGAGACTACAAGCCAAATTCGTTAGCACGTAAAACACACGATTACGAGTAGATGCGCAGTAAGCGAAGTAACGAAGCGTACTGAATGATAAAAACCAATAATGAACTGCTACGCATCGGTGTCACTATCCGTCTCGCTCTCTCAAAAGAATCAGACGGAATGTCAATCTGTCTCACTCTACACTATGACAAACAAATAACGTCTTTCTCACTGTAACAACATGTCTCACTTGCGCTACCGTGAAGTTGATTTTTTTGCAGTTAAAAAAGGATGTACACTACCGGTCAAAAGTTTGAGACCACTATAAGAAAACAAATAAAAGTCAACATATTTAAATCATTATGAAATACAGTTTTTATTTCCATGTTATACACAATATTTAAAATTAAAAAATTACGAATACAAAAGATAATACTAAATTACTAAAGAAAATACAAACAAGAGAGTTTACACAGACTTTTCATCAAAATATCCTCCTTTGCATTTTATTATTTGTTTTACCAATCTTGGCATGCGAGCAATTAACTTATTTATTGTCTCTTGCGAGATATTCTTCCAGCTGTCTTCTAAGGCATTCCACATGGCCTGCTGTGAAGAAGGACATTGATCCCGAACGTTTCGGTCAAGTTCTTCCCACAAAAGCTCTATGGGGTTAAGATCGGAACTTTGGGGTGGCCATGTCATGTTTTCCAACACTTTTTCTGACTGTTTCTCGTCTAAATAACCCCTACATAATTTTGAACTATGCTTTGGATCATTATCTTGTTGGAAAATAAATCCTTTGCCGATTAACTTTAGTCCGGAGGGAATAGCATTTTTCTCAAAAATTACTTTATACTCCTCCTTTTTCATAATTCCTTTAATTTGGACCAGATTTCCAGTCGCATAGCCTGAGAAACAACCCCAGACCATAACAGAACCGCCACCATGCTTGACAGTCGGGACTACACACTGTGGCATCATCTTTTCTTCGGCGGAACGTCGAACGAAAATTCTTCTTTTTGAACCAAATATTTCAAATTTAGATTCGTCACTCCAAAGTACTTTTTTGAAATCTTCTTCGGTCCAGTCTCGATGGGCTAGGGCCCACTGCAACCGTTTTTTCTTATTCTGCGGTTTTAGAAGAGGTTTTCGAACAGCAACGCGACCATACAACTTGGCGTCTCGCAATCGTCTTTTCACTGTAGACACTGACACAGGTTTTTCCCGAGATTTGTTGACTTCAACGCGGATTTCTGGGGCTGTTAGGCGTCTGTTTCGCTTGCTGGTTACCACAATAAATTTGTCTTCACTAGAAGTCGTAGCTCTTGGTCTCCCGGACGATCTTGATTACTGCCAGTTTGTTTGTACCGCACAATAGTGCGATGAACACAAGTCTTTGATAACTTGAGTTGAGATGCAATCTCACGTTCAGATTTGCCTTCATTATGGAGAACAACGATGGCAGATCGCGTTTCGATACTAATTTCGCAAACTTTTCCCATTTTAGAGACGTCTTGACTGTAGGAATCACAAAATCAGACTAACAGCGGATATTTGTAGATAACCATGAAAATATCGATTTAAAATAAACTTAAAAACATATTTTAAAAATATAGAACAATCGCATTGTAAGATGATGTAAAAAAAAACGAAGTGTCAGCTGCGGTAATGAGGTAATAAAATTTTTACAATCGATTATCGGACTAGCTCTTCTTCGGCTCACATTGCAGTTTGGAAACAATGCTGGTTTATGGCCCTTTCCTTGGCTTATATACAAAAGAATTAGCTTATAGGCAATCTTTAAAAACAATAGAATATGCAGGTGTGCAGATTACTTTTTATCACCAATATTTTAAGAATATTTACTAGTAACAAAAATCTTTTATTAGTGGTCTCACACTTTTGACCGGTAGTTCAAGTATGTTTTTTTTAAATGAGATCCTTTTGCAAATAAATAAGCATTAATATTTTTATGGAAAGATAAATAGCAAGTGTTTTACTATTTTGTAATACAGTACTTTTTTTAAAAACTGAAGTGTCAAACTTACCTCAAAAAAATATTTACTCTGACGCAATAAAATATTATTCAATAGTTTCATGTTTTATTACTATTAAACTTCATGAAATGCAACAATAGTTGAGTTTTTTTTTACAGAAACATACCATAGCTAATAGAAAATGTTGAACCATTTTGAAATCTTGATTAAATGGCTATTTTACTAAATAACTTACCTAGGGTACCACTTTCCATTTTTTAAAATACCTCAAAGTGTCAAAAATACCTCAAAAAATATTTTTAATCACGACGCAATAAAACTTCATTTTTTTAAGTAACTTGACAATATTAATTATTGTTTTTTTATACAATGAAAAGCACAGTTACTTAGGATTATACTAAAACAGAAAACCCTGGCCAATTATAAAATTTGTGAACATACACAACATCTACACCTTTAAATGGTTAATAAAACATTTACAAAAATACTCTTATTTTTACCGAACCTAATGACAGATGTTTTTTCTTATTTTTGCCGGCACTGGTATATTGCTAGCCTTTCTCCCCGTATCCGCTTGACGTTGAGTTTCGGGACACACTGTATATATTTCAATTTGGCCTTATTCTTTAAAAACATTAAATCCTTTATTGACGCTCTCGCAAACCGATGTAGGTAGAAATTTTTTATCGACTTAAAAAAGGAGACATGTATTTGTTCGTGTGTATGAATTTTTATATATGTAAGTCATAACTCTATTGTTTATGAACCGATTTTTATTATTCTTTTTTATTGTATAAGGATAAGAACAATTGATCTCTTGGTGTTCACGGAAAGCTCAATAATGGTTTAAATTTTTTTATCGCAGCAGTGTGGCAGCAGCTCAAGAGGTCCTTTTACGCAAATATTTTTGGTTTTAATGATAAGTTTACCACCATACCAAATTCCATTAAAACTGGTATTGGTAAAAAAATTATTAATTTCAATTTACGTTTGTTATATACAAATAAATAAATTAAATCAAAAATGAATTGTATTAAAACTTTTTCTGACGTAATATTACTTTGACTGACTTGTTTTCTATATTATGGAGAAAGAGCATTGCTTGTAAATATAACATCTTCCGTTGGTTTATTATAATACCTCGGCCACGGCTTGATTCTCCGCATTGCTGAAAAGCTCCGCTCGCGGATGACTAAGCTAACCGGAATGATAATGGCATCTTGGATAATTTTTTTGAGATTAAATTTTTAGAGAAGCAAAGATATTTTTTCTTTTGTTTTACCACAGGAATTGTGATATCTTTTATTTCACCATGTTTTTATTTACAAAACATTCTGCTTCTAAAAGAATCTCATCCATTTAAATAATATATCTTTATTACCGAAGACTAGATTTTAAATGACAAAAATTAAATTTTCCATTTACGAGAATTATATTCAAAATGCATCTATCGATTTTACTAATAGTACACTTTCAAATCTGTTATTAATGTTAGCTATTATATTTATCTACATATATATTATATACATATAGCTTATTATTAACATGTGTTTCAGATGGCTAATAAATAAATCCAAATTCATTTAACAAGCGTGGAATTGTACATATAATTCATCCTAGGTCCCTGCTACCTCCAGCAATTCGGTATATTTCCAAATCCTTAGTCTTGAAGATTCCAAAGAAATTCCATAGTTTTCTGTAAACTTATCTATATCCTTGCCACGTTCATTCAAACTGTTCGGAGTTTGTTTAAAACAAGTCAGTATTCCGGTTATCATGGTGCCAGCTTGTCCGAAAATTGTATTTGGCTATGGCTTCGAATGTTTGCTAGTGTGCAAAATGGGTGTAGAATGCGTCTAGAGTATAAAAAAAATTGTTACAGGGTTTATATTAGCTCATACATCTACAACGGGCACATTATATGTATGTGCCAATCAAAATATGTAAGTGTGAGGATATTCTCCTTGATGAAACCATGCACACCTTTGTGTTTTCTGGACATCATACTCAGGCCATCATAAGACTGCGCAAGTATGGGTACATTGTCTAAACTACACTTATCCAGAATGTCAAGAATCATAGCTACCAAACTTATTCCATCTATACTGTCAGAGCAATCAATGAATTCCCTAAATTACTTTTCAACTTCCACTCCCACCACATAGTTCAAAACTATGAACAATTTTTCTTCTTTATAACATCTTGCTTCATCTATTATTATATAAAAAATGCATGGTTTTATTTTTATTTCTAGTCTATTATATCTGATTAATTATATTGATCATATCACTCTGAATACCAGCTCTGCAATAGGTTACGTGTTCCTCAAAATGTTTATAAAATGTTTCATTATATTTAGCAAACAAATGAATCATGTCTAAAAATTTAACTCTTATTTTTGATAGCACATCTTCGCAGTGGCCTTTTAAGGCAATTTCTAACGTACTAGTTATATAATGATGTATAATGATATAGAAATTGAAATGATGTAGAAAATTTATAATAAATTGTCTTTGTTCTTCTTCCTTTTATCTCATATAGATATGTATAATGCTATTCAGTATTGATTAATACTACAGAATGCGCTTAATTTTGATGACCATCTGATAACTTCATCTAGTTGTCATATCCAGTGATTGTAAATTCTTCATTTTGACCGCATTCGTTACCAAATATCCTACAGACAAACCTTATACTTTATTCTCATTGATACTATATTCTAATCATGTATATATCTCATAATTTAGTGAACGTTAAATGCTCGTTTATTTTCTCTGATTTTTATACGGGGCAATTGAATTCAAGGCAGCCAGTGAACCAGTCTGAAGTGAACCTAAGTCATTTAGGTCTAACCGAGGGATTTATTAACCCGAACTTTTTGAAGATGAACTAAAAAATGTAATTGATACTAGCACTCGGGATTGGAACTGGATCTGGCGGAGATGTGTCTAGAGACATGACATTTGTGACGCTGTCTAAGAATTTGTAGGTCAGAATGCCGAGGTTTACTAACGAAAGATCCAATGTCCCTAATTTTGTTCATTTTACTTAATATCTACAAAATAACAACGTAAAATTAAAATTTGAGTTGTCGATTTTATAATTTACTAGCTGCTCGGGCAATTTCATCTGTGTGGACATTTGAATACGAACAACTTTGTAAATTCACAATTTAAAACTTTCATCTCCAGCGCACTAAAGTTTAAAATCAAAATTTTTCTATCCTTACTAAAAGCATACATACATATTTTCATTTTTTAGCTTTGGAAAAATTTTTCATACCGTATATCATACCTTAATTCACATTTTTTTCCAGTTTCCAAAAATAGTGATAAAAGTAACTTAAAATTTTTAACCATAAATCTAAAATACTGAATTTATTCTTTCTAAACTCAAAATTGACATATTTTAATGCAAACTTTAATTAAAAATGTGTCCATGACCGAACTTAAGAAGTTTTAAATTTAGTATTTATAAACAATTAGCTGGTAAGCGTTGCGCCTCGTTTCACCTAAAAAATCTACCATTTTTTAATACATAAATAAAAAAACATTTTATTTATGTTTATGAAGTTTGTTTTTCTAAAGCACTTGATTTTACAATATTTTTATGCCATCTCGACCAAAACAAATAAACTTGTCGGTTTACAAACGCGGGAACAATGTATTTAGTGTTCGTTTTTAGTTTAGTGTTTTAGGCTTTTTTTAGTGTTCCGATTCTGCCACGTGCATATATACAAAATTTCATGTCAATTCGAGCCATGGTTCAAAAGATAAAAATCACTGCCACCAGCGCCACTTATCTAACTAACGAACTATGTTTGTAGGAGTGGCCATATCACCCTTTATAAAATGATGTATGCAAAGTTTCATATCAATTGAGCTAACGGTTCTCAAGTTTTAGGTGAACATACTCTTTTATACATATAGATTTATACACACGTACCGTTAGGACGTGTATTTGTGGATTTATTTGAGTGGGCAGCTCCAGCCCCCTTGCATATTCAAAAATCATATTTTTAATATAAACGTTTCTGAAGTCATAAGATATTGGTCACTAATTTTTTTTAACCACATGATAAAGGTAAAACTGTTAAGGTTTTATTTAGACACATCTGCTATGAAGGATTACAACAATATAGCACTTAAAAAGATACTGGGACCCAAATGAAATAGCCATTAAGCAACCTCGTGTTAGGATAGGGTTGTTTTTTCGTTTTGACAGACGACACGACTGATGGTAAGTGGTTACCGTCGCCCATAAACTTCAGCAACGTCAAAGGCACCATTGGAGCGTTGTCGACCGAAAAGGAAACAGGCATCCCCTTTATTACTGACTCTTCGACTCTGCAACCGAAACATGTATGAAACATTTCAACTGGGTGATATGTATGTACATAGCCCAGCGACCTCTTACAAGGGACATGCAAAATTTTATCGCTTTATTTGCCTCCATGTTAATCATTATCCTCCATGTTAATAAATGAAACGCATACGATTGTGCAAGATCACATCTGAATGGAAAAAAAACTATAAAGATTTAATTTTTTATTTTTTTATTTGATTTCGCGTTGAACTTGATGTCCCAACAAATCTAATTATTACAGAATCTATATATTCAAGTGAAATTTTGATAAATCGTAAAAATTTATGGAGTATTTAAAAATCTTCATGCAAATTTTGCATTGTGGCCTTAATTACTATATCTTGGCAACATCAGCGCTCGTGCCGCCCATCCAGCGAAGAGCCGGCCTTCACCTTTCACAAGAGCGACTGCAATTTTAGGTTTGCGGTAAATCTTTAATTATTATGCAGTTGAACAATATTAAAAACGGTATATATACGATTTTAAAGTTTTATCAGAACGAGTACTAATTGCAACAGAAGTATATATATATACATAAGATGAAATCTAAACTGAGCATCCGCCTGGGCCCTGCTTAATAAAGTTTACGGAACCAAAATATATAAAAAAAACAAAATATTTTAAAATACTTATATATATACTTACATATATACTGTGTAAAAATGTATTGTTTGCTGATGACACCTTACTTTTTAATGTAGATAGGAGAAAAAAATGTTTTGACGATGTAAATAATACTGTTTTGCAAGTGTTATACTAGTTTACATGTAATTACCTTGTGTCAAGCGCTAAAACACGAAATTTATTAAATTCACTTTAGCAAATGTTAGACAAGTGCCAACTAATATTGTTTTAAATGAACGAGTAAATTCTACTACATTTCTTGGAATCACTATAGACTCACGACTATAATGGAGTCCTCATATTGAAATCTTGTCAGGGAAACTTAGCTCTGCTGCCTACACTGTTAAGAAAGTGAGGCTCTTAACGGACGTAGAAATAGCAAGATTAGTTTATTTTAGCTACTTTCACAGTGTTATGTCTTATGGTCTGTTATTATAGGGCTCAGCTGCTAATATTAAGTCCATTTTTATATCACAGAAAAGAGCAGTACGCGCCATTTACAACCTCAGGCCTAGGGATTTCTTTAGAGATCTCTTTAAAGAAATTAATATATTAACTATAGCATCACAATATATTTTTGATAATATTGAGTACGTTAAAAAATACTCTGATAGTTTTCTTAGAAAGAGTAATGTTCACAATATTAATACTAGGAATAAGGTTAAACAATTGTTCCAAATTTCAGACTAAGCAAAACTGGTGGCTGTTTCATAGGTAGATGTGTAAATATTTATAATAAAATTCCATTACAATTGACAGAAATATCATATTGTAAATTTAAAACTCAAGTTAAAGGCATTCTTACGCGGAAAGGTTATTAAGAAATTGATGATTACTTTCAGGATAAGACTGCTTGGACATGAGTTTAATATTAAGTTTAAGTACGTTCTGTAATTGTGAGTAGGAAAAAAAACAACTCCCGGGAGTTTCTTGCCGCTTCCTCTTCCGGGACCACTCACGTCAGGGATTTGTTGAAGCGATGACGTAGTTTGACGTTCGAAAAGTGTGTAAAAACCAACTTCAAATAAAAGATTATTTCATTTCATTTCATATAAAATTCGACACAGACCAAGTAAGAGCGAGCTACTAGAAACAGTAAAGTGTAAAATGATACGTACAATTTTTAAAATTATCCGCCTAGTCTTACCTATAGATATATAAAACAAAATCTTTTACAATTTTAGCCTGTAATCCTTAAATGTATTATACAATATATAACGGTCACTTAACAGAATCATGGTGGTAATAGGCCATCGCTGTATATATACATCAGACACCTAGGTTGTCCGTGTTCACTGAAATGTAGCCAGCTGAGAGGAAAGCTCTAACTCCGCTTGTTATCTGGGTTTCACTGCAACTGAAGCACATCAAAACATTTCACGCCTGACATTCAGAATAATTATGTCAGTGACTCACATTTTTCTTTTACAAAGTCGTAACTGACTGCAAGCACGTTTCGTTTGTGACACAATAAAATAATATTCAATTCAATCAATTAAATGGTTTACAGATTTTTCTGAACTTGCAGTAATTCCGATAGCTTTAAATCAGCCGCAGTGGAATTATTACATGCTTGTTATTTACGTCTGCATTTTCATTAATTGATTTTATTCTAGTAATGTTGAGATATGTCCTAGTTCATATTTATTAATCCGAGATGTAGTTAAATAGATGTACCTTATATTATTTATCTTTTTTGTTAAAGGTCTGTTAAAGGTGGACTCTTTACCAACCATAATACCTACAATACTCGTGCATGGTAGGAGGGTTCCTTTTCCGCCTAACTTGCTAACATCCGCCTTCTAGATCAACCGTAAAAAAGGTTTATACGTATTTCGACTGTAGTTTCAAAGTCAGTAATATAATTAATAAGTCCCTCGCTAAATGCTAGAATGCTAAAACGGCTAGATAAGTAGGTGGTACTCGTAAGCCAGTTACCCTTTGGTGACGCCTTTAATGTCACAGACGTTCGCAGGCGACGGTGACATCAAATGAACCCGTCTGTTTGTTTTTCGTCTATATGTATAATGACACATATTTGGAAAATACCTACACCGAAAAGGACGGTGACATCAGTAAAAAAAATCTATATTTGGAAATGGTAACTACTTAAAAATATACCGATCTCTAAAGTTCTCTTTTCTCTTAACAGAATAACTATAAATGAAAAAAAAATATTAAAACGTACATTTCATTATTAGAATTTTTCAGGCAGATGACTACGGTTAACTAACTATATTTGTAGGGATGAAATTTGACTTATAGGCAGCTGGATTTTAAACTGACTCAAGTTTTCCATTGTACCTATAAGGGATGGCCTGGATATAAATTAAATATATATCCATCAACTTCCATCTTAGGTTTTAATGAAGTATCTCGAAGACAAATAAAAGTACCTATTTCTTCAACGAATGAGAATTATTTTACAGTTTTTGATATCAGACACATTTCAAAGCCATTTATTAAATAATATCAAATTATTATTATATTTATTTACAACAAACAAACACGCGCGCGCATGCGGACGCCCACGCACGCACACACATACTCACACACACACACACACACTTTTGTAAAT
>PDGT01000004.1:939385-976778 GCA_003671415.1 Megathymus violae | reverse complement strand
CTTATTTATAAGGATTGGTATGAATCTAGTTACCCACAACACAGGGAATCCTAGTGTGGGAGCTAGAAACCAAAAATTTTGTTCAAAAAAGAAAAGCAATAAATATTTTATCTCATTTTCATTTTTTTACTTATTTTCATCGTCGATCATGTCAGGGTGTAATTATTTAGTATGTAGATGAAAAATGAAATTATTGATTGGATGAAAATAATTGAAGCATGTTTTAATGTGTTTGCTCTTGGTACCCGTTACTTTGCATAAACTGCATGATGCTTAAACGATGACGAGAGGAACAGCAATCCTCAATGACTCGGAATTAGAGGATAACACAGAGATTAGTCGACACAAACTACTTAGTCAAATGTCTTCAGCAGCCGATGTAGAACTTAACGTCAGGTGCGCGAACCTTTCGTCCCATTCCATAATAACATTTTATAACACATACATAATCCGTTGAGGCGTTCTACTATTCATCTCCGGAACCAATATTTGAATACTCACCTTGTTTATTTGAGAGAGTGAGCAATTTTCTAAACATTCAAAAATAATCATCAGAATCGATACATAAACAAAGGAAACATGACTGTTTGTAAATAAATAAAAATACACACAAATTAAGAACCATCCTATTATTTACCATCGCTCTAAAACACACAAAATAACCGAATGACAGACTTAATTCTAACACAAACTTACGTCTAATGATTAATTTACATACCTATATAATTCCAATGTGACAATTCAAAATTAATAATGGAAAAAAAACTAAAATAAAGGAATGTAGCCGGAGTATAAGCATATCAACTTGGCACCAACTTCAATTTTTTCAAACATATATTTCTGTGTGTATTATAAACTTAACAGTAGGGTCTATCTTTGCACTGAAGACAAAAAAAGTATATGGTGAACTGTGATGTATGACATCTCCGAATTCATGTTATATTATTCTTCTCTGTTTATTTGCCCTATTATTACACAAATCTACTAAGCCGATGATAGATCGATTGGCTACCGTTGAATCTTTGCTAATATTATAAAGAGAGAGTGCGTATTTCATGAGTTTATGTATATACGGAAAGTTATTTCCAGAAAGACCGCACATTTTAACATTTGAAAGATACATTATTCCGGATGGGCATAGGCTATATTTCATTAATTTTTCAACCCGAACGACATCGAGAGCGGACTGCTAGTTGTAAATAGATGTTTTTCCTGTCAGCCATTATAATATATAGAATTAAATGACAATGCAACTTTTTCTTGTAGTTTCTGCAATGAACATCATCGGATTCTGCATTGCAAGCTCTCACTGTAGACGTAGTATACTAGGTGGAAAGCTAGTTATGCCTTGTCAGGTCAAGGATCTTAGCTTGATTATAATGTTTCTGGATGCATTCCACGTCATATCTGATCTCAGAGTCTATTGAGAACTTATTCTTCACTCATCAAACAAATATATTAATAATAGTTTACTTTAATATTATAAAGAAAGTGCGAATTTTGTGAATTTGTTTATATGTGGTAAGTTATCTCCAGAACGACGGCACAAATTTGAAAATTGTTTTACCATTTCAAAGGTACATTATTTCGGATAAACATAAGCTATATATCAAGTGTATATATATATATATATATATAATAATTAACTATTCATCTCAAAGGATGGATGAGCCGCTAGCATAATTTTTGTAGCGCCCCGTTTTTGTAGCGCATCAGGCATGTTCGCGACGGCGAGAGTCGACTGTTTTTATGCCACGATGCACAAAAGATGTGGCTCCCTGGTGCGCAGATTGCGGGGTAGTACCAATAACATCCTGAAAATGATTGCTAGCAGGTTAGACTGCAAATATGTGAGTCATTGCTGTGCAGTTTCGAATGGAACGACTCAGCCATTACACATTTGAATTTTACTGGTAATGCATAATTGTGTTTTAGATTTTAAGTTTAGGTTAAATACTAACATAGCAAATAAGTAATTGTGATACTAAAATTATATGAGTCTTTGATACTTGAAATAAATTATTATTATTATGATTATTATTAATTAACAAGAGAAGAAAATAAAAATGAACTTGAGAGCTAGCTCTAAACGAATTCCTGCAAACTGTAGATATATTTGTACATCCGTACCAAGCAATTATTTTATTACCTGCTCGACTTTGTGAGCTAAGTGTAATATAACATAATATTATATAGTTCATAAAATGGATCAACTCAAACAAACAGTACTCGTAACAACTCTACTTGTACCAATTTTAAACTATTACGCGTCGACTTATGCGCCTTCTGCGCTGGCTCTGCAACGTGGTGGCGCAAAGCGATTAGGTTTAATTTTGTCCAAGGTCAGATGTAGCGACCTTACTGTTAGTTGCCTATACATATACGTGCTTTGTGGATAAGAGTATCGTCGGAGACGGAATGTTTACTTCAAAAAACAAATAATTTAATTTTTTTTGTCACTTTCTGAACTAATACCATTTGATAATTTTTTCATGTATATAGTTAGGAAATCATTTGAAGACCTGTTACTAAATGTTTACGCTATCCCTCAATCTTAATCTTAAACCAGCAATATATATTACATTACAACATACCATGAAATTTTTATAACTGCGTGTTATTTTAATGATTTTCTTATAAATATTTTCTTTCACCTTTCTTTCTTTGTTTTGACTCGAAATTATTCTTTTGACTATTTAAATCAAGTTGAAAAGTGTTGATTAAATAAAAAACTATCTTGCCAAGCCACAATTTTAACACGCGATAAAGTAAATTTGCAGTCCAATTCAGCGTTGGTTACAAATGCGCATAAGATTCATATACCAGGTGGACTGAATGCTCGTCTATTACTTACAAATAATTAATGAAAATAAATTACAAATGCGATATCTTTAACTTCATGATTGTACAAATTTCAAAATAGTTAAACATATTTTCTTCGCGGTTGTACACTAATTCCGCTGTTAACCCACATATTAAAATGCGCCAGCAAGCAACGTCACAGTAAAACTAAAGTACTCAGTACGTAATAGTACAATGGTAATACTATCCATTCGATATTTCTGTGCAGTAAGACTGGTATTACGGATTTGTCACACTTGCATCTTGCTACAAGACGAGTCTGTATTATTCATATTAGTCAACATCTTGGATTAATCAAAGATTTTGTTATTAAATTTGTCGTTCGTTAAAGTACTTCATTATACTTGGTATTAAGTATGGAAAATATTATTTAATTTTTAAAACTATACACAGTATAATATGTATGTAAATACATAGTGTTTAAGTAGAGAAAGTTCTTTTTATTATTATTATTTTTAATTATTTTTTTATTTCGTGTTTTAACTGTCATCGTGTTGGTGTTTAATGAAAAGAATACACTATTTCCTGTATTTTAATAACGACTCTCAAAAAGAAAAAAATGACCAAGAGCCTTTAATAAAATTGTATATATGATGAATACATGAAATTTGGTCAGATATTTATTCCAATTTTTTTAGCTTTACATAGTTTTCAGTCCAGGGGTCATTAAACACACACATACTAACAAAAGGCACCAGGACCGCGAAGTCTTAACATGATTTCGTAACAAATTTTAGTATCTTATATGTATACCGATACTAGTTCCGTAAAAAATAACCCTTAAATAAAATATTGATGTATGACTTTTTTACTGTGGCGCCGACAAGCATCATACATACAAGTTCATTAATGAAAATTGAAACTGGAATCACCATGACTGTGCAGCAATTGCTATTTTGAATTTCGCTGTACATTGACAGGATATTTAGAAGTATGTCGCAACCTTCAGCATCAGAACGTAACGATACCTTCTCATTACACTGGCAGTGTAATAGTGGTACTTATATAATAGATGAAGAAGTTGCGTCCAAGCCGACCCGTTCAAGTGACCTATTAACCAGGGGAAGGCAATGGCGCTAAGATTATTAATTCACAAGTTCTTATACTGTACCAACACGTTTAATCGGGCGATATTCCTGCATAGCGCTTCTTGAACTGCTTGGCTATATAAACGTTCGAGTGGCATAGATAAATAAATAAACCAACACAGGTACCCGCCCCCCGAGAACAAACATTTATACACATTAATATCTTTCCTGGTCGGAAATCGATCGCAGAAACCCTTCGCCCAACAGGCAAGGTCATTACAGAGATGCCGAAACATTGTTTGAATTTTTAGTCTGACATTTCTGACAAGTATTGTGCAGAAACTACTTAATACATTTATGAGACTTGACGTATTTGTAATTTCATAAAATATCAATCAAGGAAATCTCATTTCGGAAAATGAATCTGTTTTCGCGGTATAAGAATTAAAAGAATGTGTGAAAATTATATAACAAAAAATAAGGGCTTAGGTTGTTAGAAACGGAGCTAGGATAACTCGTTAAATACTGTCAGAATACTTTATGGATAGTAGATTTTTATATCGATAACAGCAGTGCCTACAGATAATGCTTACGTAAAGGTATAATGGGATTGGTAACCTACACTTATCTTTATTAGCTTTAAGAGATCCGTATTTTATTAAATGCGAGGATGATAGAACATAACATTACAGATTATTTATCTAGAACTTAGTAAAGTTTACGACAAAAGACAAAACTGTATACTTTCATATTATAACAATTGTGAATAAAAAAATAGCAAATTAATTTCAAATTTGTTATGATGTTAATTGATTGGTTAAAAATTCTTAAAACTTAAAATCTGATTTCACGAAGTTGAATCATAACGCGTTCATTTAAATACAGAAACGGGACGTCCCATTTATCGAAAAGTAGTATGGGATGTTCCGAGAAAGTTGAACGATTTGCATCCCACGCTATAAAGCGTCTGTCGCCGCCGCTCGAAGTTTTTGAGCTTTGTTGGAGTCATGGTTAAAAATAAAGTGCTTTTAACTTTTCAACGCTACTCGAACGAATAAATAGAATATCGTAGACTACTTTTACAATAACGGTGCTTCGAAAGTTACGACGTTTTCTTACGATATGATAGTTCATTATAAAATATAAAACAAGACACAAAATTGTAAAATTGTAATTAATATAATTAACGCTCACAGACTCCCACCCACGCAATGCTGATTAACGTATTATGGTGGCAAAATTATTAACACAAACAAACGAGACCTCCAAACAACCATTATTTCACATTGCATCGTCAAGTCAGAAATCAACCCCCAGATCTCAAGAGTAAA
The DNA here is from genome assembly GCA_003671415.1 of Megathymus violae. NCBI lineage: Eukaryota > Metazoa > Arthropoda > Insecta > Lepidoptera > Hesperiidae > Megathymus > Megathymus violae. The sequence goes on along the minus strand of PDGT01000004.1, from coordinate 971,557 downwards.
TTGTTAAAATCAATTTACCTTCGTAACTACACTGGGTGCGACTGGTTTAAATTCATCGATATTAGATCAATATAGAGTGGCTAATATGCAATGTTAACAGAAATAGGTAGTGACTGACTCTATCAAGGGACAAATATTATAACAGGTCGAAACCCAATTCGTAATACAATCAGCCCTCTGATGTGGGAAGACGGGGTAGTTGTCACAATTATTTGTAATATAACCGTACGCCTAAATGAGTTGTACTTCGTTTATTATTTATTATATATATAATGTCATAATTTTCTAAGTACGGGCAATTCAGAATACGCGTTAACATGTCAATTAGACACCTTTTTAATTATCTACCAGAAACCCGCCTTTACTACGATTTGCAACATTCCGCAAGAATCCATTCATTGGGAAGTCAAAAGGAAGAGCCCTGTCTTGGAATGTGTCCTGTCTGAAATTCAATGTACACATAGATTGTTTCATCAGTTATTTAATTATATATAGACTTTATTACAGTAAGATTATCCGACCGAAATTATATTCTAAATAGTCGCGCTTAACACTGTGTTTTATACATACAATCAGTTCATTTAAAAATAACCATAAATGCTGGAATAATATGTCTACTAGGTTAAAAAAAGGTCACGGTGAAAGCGAGGGTGATTTTATGTATCAAAGTCACATGAACAAAGCGAATGTTGATCAAAGGACAATTGGTGCTACGTTGTTCGTTCAAAGCTCGATGCATTGTAGGTAGCTTGCTTTGATAGGTACCACAGGACTAAATGAAATTTAATATATCACAACACAGTGTTACGTACTGAAATAGAAACCGTGGATCACAACTGAATAGGTATTATGTCATACCTTAAACAACCGATATTTTACCACCGTAAGATAGTAAAAAAAAATGTTTTTCGTCATTCGTATTTATCTGTTTTTCTTTCTATGGGTAGCATCACATTTCTTAAAATTTAAATATAGGCATGTGTAACCCTCCTCTATATCTTGTTTTAGTGAATGCCTAGAATACATAAGTAATAACATATTTATTTTAACTCTTTCTGTTATTGTGATTGTAACGTTGTAGCGTTCGAATGATAAAGTTAACGTGAACTTAATTGATGCTTTCTAGTTTTTGTACAATCAACAGATATCACAAAAGAAGACGCCTTTTTGGTAACTACAATAAATAAACCCCATTTCATGATTTCATTCAGTACTTATGTATCCTATACATAATATTATGTTGATACATTAAAAAATAAAGGCATAATTCATTATTACACCACGACCTTGTAGACATGTGCCCTTCACACTTGGCTGTAAAACATCTGACTTATACATTATTCTTTTAAATTTTTTAAGAAGAGACATACTTTTCTAACAGACAGGGGGTAATGATGAGATCTTAGGGCTCGTTATAAAATTATTACAAGAAATAACGGTGAGTTGATTGTACCAAGTATAAAACCATATAAACCTTAAAATTAATGTTTAGAATTAGATGTGACGGATGTCCATGACCACTTACCATCAGGTGGTCCGATTGCCCATTTATTGGTATTTATAAAAATATTTTTTATAAATACCAATTACTTAATACCATTTATTGGTAACCCTTTCGTTAAAATGGAATTAGCATAATTTAATTATTTAAGTTAAAGTTAAGGATTTCTATCGTTTAGTAATATATTCTCTACAGCGATTTGTGATTATGACTAATGATCAATTATATTGAAATATAATAACTAATTTGATATAGTAAGTTTGATAGTAATTAATTTTCATCAAACGTGTTGATAACTTTACTTACTTTTAAAACTAGAAACCGCATAATTATGCATTCGATACAAATTCACTCTGATATCCATATATGTATATAGGCATTGAGAACAATTACTCGTAAATTAAAACTAATCTTAAAATACATGAAAATATTGAATTTATGTAAAAAAACGCACAATTTTTTAATTTGTAACACTTTCAGGGAAAATTGTTGTTCTGTACAAATCTAACTTACATACTCTAACATCAACATCCAAAATAATTTTAATTTCAGTCAAGTTTTGTTGAAAATAGAGACATCTGTTATCTGACGTAAACAGTATATGACATTATATTTACACATAATTATTACACACAGAAAATAAAAACGCCGGTAAGTGTCGAGTTTGTTTGAATCAGCGCCACCATCACCAATACGAGAGTAACAACCCTATGGTATTCAGTACAAAAAAGTGTGGTGGTTCGCCTAGACAATTTTTTACTGCAAAAATAATTTAGATGTCATATAAATTTAATCTTTACTGTCGATCAATATATCTAGGGTTTAATCCTATGTCCATTACGGATGAGTTTCAAATTGCAAATTGAGTTATATAATTGAGTGATAATTTATAGTTTTAAATTACCAAAGTCAAAGTAGCTGTTCAAAGATTCTAGGACCCGGTCAAAAAGTAGATATATAGATAATTTATGATGACTATTTTGACCTAACAGCAATAGGTACTTCATCGGAAGTATACATTTATTACTATGTACTCATTACATATACAGTATACATAAATTACACTTGCAAATTTGTATTAATCATAAAATTGGAACGGGGTCGAATTTGTACGTTGAATATTGTTTGGAAATTGTAATGTAGGTATTCTCTATCATATGATGATATAGAGGTCAAAACTTTTGTCTGTCTATCTACCTGACCACGTATCACACTAAAATACAAAAGAAATTTGGATAACAATTGGCATATTAGTAACCTAAATTATGGGTTATATTCTAAGATATCTAAGAAGATAAGATATATAAGATAAGATATATTTCATAACCTTTACTTAGTTTTGAATTTGAACTCAAAAACGTATTTACTTAACTACGTATTAATCTCCCATTTTGTAAATAGCAGATGCAAACCCGTCACTGATTTTAGACAGTTACATCATGTACTAGTGAATGACATGTGTATAGTAGAAATCAGCTGTCTTACATATCACTGAAACGCAAGTCGCAATGGTCAGTGACCATGTGATGCGATGATGGAGTCGTGTTAGCCGCAATTGTTTGCGATCAACCATGTGTCGCTTTGACTTTCTACACTGTACGCAATTGCACAGTGCATTTAGATTACTTAAGTAGGTACAATTATGATACCTACAACGTAACAGAGTTCAATATAAAACTATTTTTATTTACAAATAAACGTCAAAATGGAATTAGAATGACATGAGAGGGTTCTGTAAATATATCCGTACTGTAAATACATCTGTGGAAGTGCGAGTCAATGAGGTTTCAATCTATACATATAATAAAATTCTCACTGATCGCTTTCTGTACATGAACGATATATGAGAAAAAACATTATTACGTGCCTTTATTAACGCAATAGAACCCAAAACAATAGTTGTTAGAATTTTTGTCGAGCGACGGCAGGGCCGCGTGCTTTCTTGCGCCGGACCGGAAAGAGTTTTTTTCGCTTCGGACCCCCTGGGGGGCTAACGGACCTCCCGGGATGCTCCGCTCACCGGTCGTCGGCTAAACTTACTTATTTTGTCTGTGCGTTTGTCCGCGCTAATATCAAAGACGGCCTTACCGATTCCGTTCAGGTTTTAATATATTGCAATAAGCATCACTTAAAGTTTGTTTCATTGCAATCCGTCCATAAATAAAAAAATAATTTAAACTAATGCGGGCACTATTTCTTAGAGTAAGGCGTAGTTTTCCCGAAGCAAAGCGAGAGCAGTTTGCTAGTAGTAAATAAGACTCAAAATATGATGAAAATATTTAATAGCTATAATTAACAAAGCCGTAAGAAAGATGAATGGCAGCGCAGTGCAGTGTAGGGTCACTACATATTCAAGATTAAGGAAATTTAAGTATTGGATTATCGTATATTTTTCCTGTAAACTATGAGTGATGCAATATGTTGTTTATTTTCTCCTATATCTTTCATTTTAAAATTCATTACCATTCATTTATAATTATAGAAATATCTATTTGTACTCTTGATAAGGAACCCGTTTATTTAATACTTATGAATCATAGAGAAAGAAGGAAAAGGGGACGCGGTTTAAAATTGCATGAATGCTTCAGAGGGCTCGTACAGTATTTAGATACATCGGAGCAAAATATTACATCGTAGTCATAAGCTTTATCGGTGGAATTCGTCAAAAGAACTTATAATAATGAAGTTGGTCAAGAGAACCACATGCAGACATATGCACCATTAATGGGTTTAACGTAGGTTGTAAAGAAACTATAAACGACTAGACTTTCCACGTCCTGTTAATTGAATAAGCTCAGTAAATGTCGACCTCATTTATTGCTATTTATAAAGAGTGCGTATCGCTGGCCCCTTTGCCCATCAATCTGAAACATGTAAATATGCTGGGGGCAAATTACTTTAGTACAGAATTAAATGTATATCTTAATTTTAATACAAATCACTATTAAATCTGTTGTCCCAAGTTCAAATTCCTAAGACTGTTTTAAATCTATATATGACGTACTATGTTCATAGCCAAACGAGTTGTAGTTCACTGACGAGTTGCAGGCCAACAAAAAGAAATACATACAATATATTGAATTTATTAATTTTAACCTATTTTGAGCATGGTAAAATAAGTAACGTTTATGAAGCTACCAATGTCAAAAATTGTCAAACAATCGTGTAAAATTGTTTATCTTTGAACATGAAAAATGTACACAAGAAAAAACAAGACTACTAATTGATGTAAAGCGTGAAGTAACTTTTTTTACTTACTATAAGTGAATACAGTACACTATAAAGCGCACAATCTAAATAAAATTTTATTATTTCTTAACTTGAAGAACTTGATATTGCGCACAAAGACATATTAACTCTTTGTATCTCAATTTTCTTTTAAAACCAAGTACCTCGTACCAAATCTTTTGAAACCAATTGCAAAGTGAAATTAATACTTATAAAATTGGATTTAATGACTGTCGAAAGAGCTCTTCCAAAGGTTGATGAGATTATGAAGACTAATATTTTCATCTGTCCGCCCGGTAATTAAGACCTGTAAAACTATTTTTATAGTCATCATTTTAATTGTAACACTTACATTAAAACCTACTTTAAAAAATTGTTAAAGATAAATTAGATATCAAGGCGCCTTACTCTTTCTTGTAAGACTTGACATCGTTCATAAAAATATATCGTATTTAATTGGAGTGAAAGTGAGTGTTTCTGTCTGTAGTTTATTGTCATAGACGGGTGCAATACCCCGAGTCGGTCACCTTATTCGAGAGTTCGCTGACATAGGGCGGATAGGCGACGTCAATGAACGTGGACAGAACAATGCCGCAAAGTCCGCTTCGCTCGACTTTGTTGTGTAGTAAAACTTTGCACAATCCCACATTTCAATGACTTTCAATGTTGAATATAGACCTCTCCTTGATGTCGTTAATTCGGTCCTATGTTTACTATACTCAACAGATATTGAATATACACGCAAATACTACTATCTATTATCTACTATTAGGTTGCTATCCTGCCACAGTATCTCACATCTGATACTTGAGTCAGAATATATCAGCCTTTCATAGGCCATTGCTGGACATAGGGGAGGCCTGATTGGCGCCACTCCAAGCTATGCTGGGTTGGAAGTGAATAAGTGTACAATAATTATTGACATTTTAATCAATACTGAATCTGGATATAAAGGATAGTTACATAGACCGTTAAGGGCTTTAAACGACCAACTGTAACAGAAAAAATAAAAGTACGATTAAATAGAGATAATAAACTGTTTTAATATCCCAAATCTACAAAGTACGGTTGTACCGAGTATTCATCACATGAAAGAAGTAACTTCACAGGTAAAAAATATCTATTATATTTCAATTGTTATAAAATAGGTATATTTTTTTTGTTTTGTCAAATTATTAGACAAGTTAATAAATAGGATTAAAAACTAATTGTGTAAAGTGACTGTCTGTGTTATCATTTTCGAATAAGTTTTCCCTCAAAAATACTGACAAAATATTTTTGAATGATTTGATTTATATAAGATTTTTTTCGTTTTTACCTTGGCTCTGCGAACGAATGAATCAAATGAAACATTTGTTTTAAAAAACTACAGTTTAATTTTCTACGAAAACAACCAAAAGCTATCAACAAACGGAATTGGAACGCATCTGGTTGAAAACAGTGTTTGATGTTTGAGGAACAACTAATCGTATAATCAGAAAATCTAAAGCAAACATTGCAATAAACACTGAGTGTGTAAAATAGGTACAGTTTGATTTACTTGATTTCGGCATACTGAGATGTTTGAAATCGGTGACAAACTAAATAGACAGTTGGTAGATACGTTAAGTTAAATCCCGCTACACTATTTTATCAGTATTATAATCTATTAGTAATTAAGGTGATTAAACCGCTGAGTATTGGTGTGTATTAATATGTGTATATTATTTAATTTTTAAGCGCCACGTCTGTCCAAGACGACTAAGTAGTTACCGTCGATTAATCCCAGTGTCATCGACTAAATCCTAATCATTAAAGGTGATGTTGTTTTCGTCATAAGTTCTATATTCTGGGATGATGACTCCTAGATGCATCGCAAGCACATCAATTATAGCTTTGCAATGTAACCGATACCGAAAGCAAACAGCCGTTTTATTTCCAAAACACATCAGCAGACCCCTAAAATGGTCAATGATGGACTGGTTTTGCGTTGTTAAAATTACCACAGCAAATATCTTTAAGCACGCCTAAAATATAGTTTTTCCTTGATAAGTTTCACTCTTTTTCTTAAGAATCCATTCAACGCTCTACATATTTAAAAGGGACATCTTAAGCCATCTTCTATACAGTAAAAAAAAACACATCAACATCGGTTGAAAAAAATTGGAGCTATGGCTGTACATACATTATAAATACGGCTTAATTACAGGTATCCGTGAGATATTCCTCTCTTTATCTTCAGAGCTCATCAGATTCTCACCATATTTGAAATGGGGCCACCTGCGAGCTATTTTCTATACACCAAACTACAAATATAAAAATCTATTCATAAACAACAGAGTTACAGCTATACATACGTAAAAAATACACTCGAACCTACTCTTTTATTGAAGTCGGTTATCAAAGGAATATGAGTAACCAAAGAGGAGCCCGTTCACCTTAGCTCCTACCTTCCAGAATATATGCTTGGAATGCACTGATCGTCTTTAATTATTAGGAGTTGACGTTACTTCGAACGTCAACTTATGTCAGTTCATAATTATAAAATAATGTTCCACGAACAAACTCACATGAAATGATAGACTTGTTTAACATATTTTTCTGAGGAATAAATAAAAGTTAAAAAAATCATATATAATTAATGATAAGTGAAATATACTTTTAATCTTTTTTATGAACATGCCATAGGGTAATAGTTGCATAGTACAATGTTTCATTGTTTTTGCTATGACCATGACAATGTTTAATTTAATTATGGTGTATGAATATTTAATTTAAATTTTATTTAACAATATTTTAGTTTACAAAATATTTAATCAACTTTTATATTCAAAGCACTCACTTAACATAGCAGGTTAATTCTAGATAATTTACTCACTGGAAATCCAATTCTTTACGTAAATTTTTCTTCTATAGATTTAAAAATTATATTAACTATCCATTTTATCCCGTAGTTTAATAGTAAGTTTGAAATATGTTTAGAACGTTATTTTTCATTCAGAATACCTATGGAAATTTTGTTATCATTACGATAGTTTAATACTATACGTATTTACGTATAAAAGGATTTGTTTCAAGAGTGTGCGCACCGTATCACTGAAGAATATACATAGATATGACTGTTTATGTGGCTGTTCTTTGAAACTACACCGACAGGACACAATGATACATATTATGTTAATTCCGTGGCTTTAGAGGGACAAACTTCATGCATATTTATTCGACCAGTGTCTACAACCTTTTTTTTATATTTAGTTCAATAGTAAGAGTAAATTGTCGTCCTAAGCTATGATATACGATAAGACCGATTTTATTATATAATCACTTCTAATTTTGTTCTTTGTGAGATCGTTATTAATATTTTTTTTTCTGTCAAAGACTAGTGAATATATGTGTCAACACAAAGATATCTTTATATTAATAGGGTTATTTATAATAAGGGCAACCATACAGTTATATACAGGCTCGCAGTTACTCATGTAAAATAAAAATAAAAAACAAATATTGTTATATTTAAACATTATAAAGAATAATATAAAATATATTTTAGGGTTTAACTGACTCCATTCACTCATGCACCATGTTGTACAAACGATAAGGCTTAAGCGAACAATCCTTGTTCGAGATCGCTGGGCATATACAACTTACTTTAATCCCGTTGGCACTTATCCATGATGATAGGGTTTTTACCCGCCTGGTTGGTTACAATCCTCTTTCTACAATCAATTGTGAACTGTTTTTACACCTTTTGATTATTTACATTTGATTATTACAATGTTACCGTGCCAAAAAATTCAATTTCGACCTTATTTCTATCTTGACCGACAACTCGTCAGTGATACCTTAGATCAGAGCTTCCCAAAGTTTTTATCCTTATCGACAACTTGGCATGTTTTTCGGTTTTGGGTAAACCCCCTTTTTATCGAATATGGATTTTTTTGAAATTTCATCAATGTTAAATATGTTTCTGACAGCCGGTTTAAGGGTACTTGCTTTAAAAGGTTAAATTTGTAACACTAATGAAGTTAAGTGTGAAAAAAATTATATTTTCTTGAGGCAAGAAAATGTTTACTTCGTCCAACAGTGATTTCGGGTTTCCTAACTTTTATTTTGAATCAAGAATATTTGTACTACAGCCACGATTTTCATTTCTTCTGTGCACTTTAATATCCCTATTTCGATAGTAATATTATAATTATGAAATTAACCTTGTATCCCAAAACGTAGTTTGTTTATTACAGTTTTACGTAAAAACTAAGCAACAATTCTCCGTGATCTTTTGCAAAAACAAAGTTGGCGGTCTAGCTAAAACGTTGTCACAGGCTACAATTTACCGCGGAAAAATATTTTTATGATATAAAAACTTACATGCAAAGAAAATAAAAACGTTAGTTAAACAGATTAATATACGAATTCATTTATAACCTGTTTAAATGAAGTCCACTATCGTTGACCCCCTTTTATATCGCATCTACCCCATTTTATTTCAATGACGCTTACCCCTTGCAGTTCCTCATCGATCCCTTGGAGTCGATATAGACCAGTTTGGGAATCACGGCGTAGATGCTCCGGAGGACTATGGATTGTGGTGGCCACTTACCAGAGGTGGTCATCTACTCGTTTATCGGCTATTTTCATATAAATAGATGACAGGTATGTCCCATTATTTTTATCATACCGAAACTAACACTCATATAGGCTAACGAATTTCTAACAATAAGTATTGGATGACAACTTTCGTTGCTCCTTTGTTAAACATTATTAACTCACTGATCTGATGTCGGCGTATTATTTAGATGCATAGATTATATATACAATTATGTTTAGCTGTCATTACCATGCATGATACTCGACTTCCGATATCACTAATACTTCAAATATATTATTGCATGTGTTAGTGACTTTGGAAAATTTAAATATCCTCAACTGTTAATGAATGAAAACTCTAACTTATTAAATGATTAAGACACAGTTACGAAATATAATTATAATAATTTCTAGCTTAACTGAGTGAATAATTAAGTTAAAATACTAAGAAATAATTTTGAATTCATTTTATTAATATATTATAGCGGCACTACTGTACAGCAAATAAATATAATTACATTAGTACCTAATTTACGTATCACTCCAAGGTTTCATTGCAATTCGTAATACTTTCATCATAATTAACCTTAAATAATGGATTCTTGAACTCAGCATAGTCACTTAATACGAGATGAATAGGTCACCGTGGTCGTCGTGGTCTGTTACCCTGGCCAATTGAGAATTAACAGGCTTCACATACCATTATGTCATTTTAATAATAAGACATTAGAACTCCCTGATAAGAAAGTTTCCTCAAGATATTTTCTTCACCAAAGCAAGTTTATAATTGTATTTAAATATTCGAAACAAAGACGATGCAAATTTTCTTTGATATAAAAATGTTTGTTGACAATACGTATAATGGACAAGACTTCTTGTTGAATCATGTCAAAATTTAATACTATAATAAGAAACGTTACACTTTTTTTTTGCCATGATAATATAATAATATACGGTGTTCACGAATTGTTATAATTAATAGGTGCCGTTCATTTAGAGTTGTGCTTCTCCACTTAATTTGTCTCGTCTAGGGCAATTAATCCTTAACGTCTCTTCGTCGCAGCACTATTTTTTATGACAAGGATGTAACAATCTTCGTATGATTGATCCACAGATTAACAGCTTGATCGAAATAATAAGTTACGGGTCGTTTTGTTAATTGTGAATATTACTTAATTATAATAAAATGGATTTTTATAGTAACGTTATGCAATAGACGATTCATTTGTAACATATATAAACTGTTTAAGCAAAAAACGCGTTTTTCTTATATTTCATCATTGTTCGCGAAATGCGTTCCAACGTTATTACATGGAAGGATACATTGTTCCATTGTTATCCTCTGTAAAAACTTAATTATCTGTAATAAAACAAACTTTACTTCAAAATGGGGTCTCGAAGGACTACGCAGGAAAAAAAATTACGCTGGAAAAACGCTAAATCTAAAGATTTAAAAAAAAAAACTAAAAATTTATTTAACTAACTAATTATTGTATTTAGAATACAGGGTTACACGAATTAACGCTATTTCGATAATACTTCAAAAAGCAATCATTTAAAAAAATATTAACCAAATTATTTCATAACACGTTTGTAAGAAAAGTAATTATGTCTACATACCGTAGCCACAAAAAAACAACTTTACCTTTTGTTTTATGAAGCAAACTTTCGTGCAAATTACGAACTAACTTTGGTCGAATATTTTCTGTTTTTACTTATATATATTTTGTATGCTGGTGGATGATTGTAATAACAATATTAGTATTGTATGCGAGTACAGCACAAGTGTGGTGAGCTCGTTCTAAAATGTTTAACTGTACTTATATACAACCTACGAGTATTTTAATGATTCACAAAAGTCTCTGTTTACAATGATTCATATTATGCCTTCAAACAGTGAATATGGTCTATTCACTCGTAACTGTTTTATTCTGCGTTATAATATCAAGATGAATCTTGATAAAAATATAAATATGTAACAATATCATTATAAAGACATAAAGTTATTGTTTTATAACAAAAGTTTGAATTTCGAAACTGATTAAAATGTTGATTAACATGAAATTAACTTATTGCCAAAATATTAGTCCCTTGCATACTTCTAAGGAGAGCTCCAAAATTATATAAAAGTTAGTTCATCTTTTATATTAATTAAATAAAAATACAGGTATTTAATTGTAAAATATGACAACACGATTGCTCCATTACCTATGTATCCGAATTCATATTTCCATATTATTCAACCCAAAAAGCCACTTCAGTTATGAAAAACGATCCATGCCCTACAATAAAGTTCTATTGTGTGATAGTTATAGATGGAAAAATATTATCTGGCCAAAGAATATTGAAAGTAGGTAATCTTATTCATTATTATCTCGTATTTTTAATGCTATTTGAAGTCGACAGAGTTCAAACTAAAGTCATTACCGATGACAATTGTTGTCGAGAACAATAAAGCACCTCACAGAGGCACCAATTCCTAGACAATGCTTTGCATTTGAGTATTGAAGGAAAAAGTTTTTGTCTCGTGTAAGCTTTACAGAATCATGAAAGCGCTGAAAATGGTATGCTTTGTTTGACATTTTATGTCGTAGGCAGATAAATGGTCCGACCGACATTCTACATGAGTAATTCCTGTTTATAAGTATTATTTTTCTATAACTTGACTACTGCGGCATCTATTGCTCGTTAGCAAATATACATTACCCATATGTATAATTTTATATACTTATATAATATTTTTTACTTTACTTTCCTAGATATTTATTTCCCGCCGATGAAACTACAAACTATTTGTAAAGTACTCATAATCTTCGCATATTCAGTTGTTCTTTTTACATTTTTCTTACAATTAAATTGTCTATATGTACGTCGGTACACAATAAATTAATTAAATATTTTTAAATTATATTTTATAAAATTCCCCAGACGAGTGATGGTTTTAAATTTTTGAATTATATTTTATGGATAACTTAAAGATAAGTTTTACTAACTAACTATTTAACTTTACATTTTTCTGGGTAAAATATTCTAAGTTATTGCGAGACCTTTGACAACGTCATACCAAATTAGCTTAAAATGAGGTCAGTGATTTTAGCAAAAAAACGTATGTTCTAACGGAAACCGTGAATTTCTCCGGAATAAGAAGTTTACTATGTTACTCTCTGGTTCATAAAGTACCTTTGTACTAAAAACCACGTTGCTATCGTGAGCAAACCAATAAACCAAATTGTTAATTACGAGTACGTTTAAGTACATTATTAACTTATATGAATTTTACATACCTAATTTTGTTTCTTCATAAAAAATTATGCCTATACATATTTTTCTCAAAAATTTTCTCATTATTTTTAAATTATGATGGTACGTACAAAACTCATCAATTAGTTTCGAAAACATGTGCGAAAAATTTTATCTTTAATGGATCCTGTAGTATTGAAGTCTGATTGCTAATAGGGAAATTTGTAAAGTGGTCGAAGTTATCTGCACTCCGTTTTGTATAGAATCTAAAACACTGTACCCGATGAAATTATAAATATAGTCCACGTGGCCGGTGTCTTGGATACTTATAGGGGCGATGATTAAGATTTTGTTCTACGTGTTTAATATTTGTGAATATGTTGAAACGTTTTTTTTTCACTAATATTAAGTGATATAATAAAGAAAATTTTTATCAAAATGTCTACCTAAAAGTAACTAATATTTGAACCTCACTGAGCAATATTTCCATTCATTTCATTAAATCTAAATTTTATTATATCTACTTAATTTTAAAATAAGAGGTGCGTGCATAATCAATTTATGGGTCCTGATGCAGGTGATCAATGTTTGAACCATAAGGCTAATACTACTGTGAATTTAAAAATATTTGTTTAAGACGTATTTTCCACTGTAGAGAGAATTGTGTATCGTGGATAAATGGACTAATACTAATTAAGAAAGAAATATAGTTTACACTATACAATTCGAATTGATTTCCATCGACATTGCTATATCCACATTGGAAATCATTATATATAAAAACTATTATCGTTAGTTTTCTCATTATGAAATCAATCTGAATTCCGGTTAAAAATCTTTACTAATGTTATAAAAAGAGAGTAGGATTTTGTGTATGTGTGTATGCAGAGGGTAATCCTGAACCATATATATATATATATATATATATATATGTTTAAACAATGTGATGAATTGATATTTCGAATGTTTTCCAAGCGACCTGAATTACAATTTTGCTCACTTCTTACCGATTATCCCAATCAATTACATGATTTGCAGCTGCCACTAGACGGCATACAATTCCGACCGATCTGTATAAAATTATTGAAAATTTCAGCCTTATTTTGAAGTATCAAAGTATTTTTATGCTAACAAGTAAAGGCTTCAGATACAAATAATATATTTATTTGTAACTTCTTCGACCAATTATCCAGTTGAAGTGGCCTTAGACAGGTATTAATAATAATATTTGAAACTAAAAAGACAATAACCATTTCATGAAAAAGTGTTCTCTAGTGACGACCACGTCCTTTAAAGATAGTACGGGATGCGCCCCAACCAGGTAGACTAAAGAGTGGAAATGGAAAGCAGATATCAGCAGCATTCAGAAGATTTAGGACCGATCAGGTCTATTTGAAGCAGTAAACTTCCAAGGGTGAAAGGTACTGTCTTCACAGTGTATTTATAAGTCGTTCTGACACCACAAAACTTATGAAACGTAAATGCATAAGAAAATTCATAAATGTGCAACCAAACAATTTTAAATAGCTATATTATGATACAATTATTTATTGAAGTATAATCCCAGATGACTATTTGACCTGAACAAGTTATTTAGACCTCTTGCGAATCAATAGGGTAGAAGCGACAGGCATCTGCTTCAAGTACTAATAAAGCTACCGGTTAGATTACTGTAGTATAAGTTTTTCCAAGGATGGGTACTCCTGAAAACTTACGCCGTAACGATCCGAAGGATTTAAGCGCATAAAGATAATCCTAAGACGTAATAAGTTTATTGCATCGAGAGAAAAAAACGATCGAAAAGAAAAGTGAATTTAAATAAAACCGCAAGGTTAAAACGAGAAGAAAAATTACAGAAAAGTAGTTGCGTGATAGTAAATTAACCTATTCACAATTATCAAAGTGACTTGTGAAATTCGGCAAACTAGAATGAGAGCTTAGAGTTCCAATTCACATGCGACTACCGAGTTGGTAAGTTATAAGACAAATCGGCTTACAGAACCACAAAGCTGGAAACGACTGTTTTGGTCGCTACATTAGTGTCTGATTCAATATTTAAAGTACTTAATTGGAAGCACAAAGGCAACGCAGCGTACAGTTACTTAATAAAATTAAATAGTCGAAAATCAGTTTATTGTCGCTCTATTCATAGATGGTTGAACACAATATACAAATATATATATAGACAGTTAAAGGGTTAAGTTAAGGATTTTTAAAGAAAATATTTTAAAATTAAGCACTTCACTCCAATCCCTCTAAGCGAGATACTATTGGGCTTAAAGTTATAAACCGGAGTTCACATAGTTCTTCAATTATTATCATCATCTCAGCCAGACAACGCCCACTGCTGGGCATAGGCATCCCCCAAGGATCTCCACGACGATCGGTGCTGCGCTGCCCTCAACCAGTGGCTACCCGCGATTCACCAGATCGTCGGTCCATCTTGAGGGTCTACCCACTGAGCGTCATCTGACGCGTGGTCGCCATTTGAAAACCTTTCCGCCCCAAAGGCCATTGGTTCTCTTAACTATCTTTCCCGCCCACTGCCACTTTAGCTGGGCAATCCTTTGAGCAATGTCGGTAACTTTAGTTCCCCTACGGATACTTTAAAAAAATATATTTTTCTATGAATAGCGGTAAAATAAAGATAGAAATAAAACACGTATAGGTAAACAAGGCGTGCTTGTCTTGAAATAATTTATAAAATTTGTATGATTATATTTTATATTTTGCAAGCAGGAAGCAGTCTTCGCTTCTCTTCGAGAAACATAATCGTTATGTTTTTGTTACGTATATACGTTATCCTTCTGAAATTGCATTCGTCAATAGCATCCATTCACTAATTAGCCTTTAAAACACCGCTAAGACGTAACATACCTACTCGTATAATATAGCGTTTAGATTTAATTCAAGAATTTCTGTTAAAAAACCGACATCGGTATTGTTGACCTTTAATTTCTTTATTATTAGCTAGTCCAGCAGATATTGTTCGGTAAATACCTTTAAATGTGTACTCGTATGTAAAGTACCAATAGTTAGTATTTTCTCATATGTATAATATGAGTAGAATTTGTTAATTACACGAATACATACAATTTCATACTATGCAACATCGTCTGGGCATAAGTATGTTATGTACATATGACTTCAATTGTTCAGACGTTAAACTATCACTGATAGCTGCTTGACCAACATATTAACATTGAAGATTGAATTTCTTGCAACATTTCACGCTGCACTTACACGTACCACAGAAACTGAACTACCAAAATACCTACCCGAAACTAATTTACAGCGGCCATTGCTTCCCTATCATGCCACTGGGCGCTAGATCTGGCGAATAAGAAAATAAGAATCTGGTGTTCCAGCTATTCTAATTCCGATTCCTAAATAGCATCCATTGCAATGGCGGCCTTATGAGCGAGTGCAGTCTGGATGGAACAGTAATCCAGCTCGGACTATGCCGCGTCCTTTTTTTCGTCCATCCGTCCGTGGTTATGATAGTTTTTTAATGACAGCTCTAATTTTGTTTCTTCTACTTTTGATTTTATGTGTTCGAACGTCAAAAACGAAGGATGTTCCATCTTTTAAATCGGTATAATAAGTGATCAGAAAACTTTTGCCTTACGTTAATAATTAGCACTCGCACTATTTTATTAGCTCTCCGTTACTTCACAAAATACCCATTCTAACTTTTATTTTCTCCTCCGTAAAACCAGATATATTTCCGAACATGATAAATGTCTTCGATAAAGGCCAATAATATAAGTTACAAATATACTAATATGATAATATACAATTTGTAAATATTATCTTCTAAATAAATTCGGTGTGATATGCAGTCACAGCTAAAAAATAAAATTCCGTAAAACTATGTTGAATCTCCATAGCAATAAAAAACTTACCTGTAAAGATTTTTATAAGTATAAATTTTAAAAAGAGTTAAACTCTCGACGAATAGCAATAAACTTTAAAATCACTAAAAATCTGTTTTTTAAAGTTATGTTAACTTTAGCTAAAAAGAAGTAGCGCCAGTGTCTCAAAGTTTGGGTTCATTTACTGCGATACTGTAATTATTCAAACTTTTTGTTCAAACTTAAAATATAAGAATTTATTACATATATTTTAAAATTTATAATTTTTGTTTGCGTGAGTTAAATTTTGCCTATATTGTATACAATTAATGACATACACTCAAGTCTAAATGTTATACAATTTTTGCACAACACATAATAGTAATAAAGTGCATATGAAACGGCTAAAGAATATTTCTGATAGGTGCCATGGTTTTGAATATTACTTTCCGCACATGCACAAACTCACAAATTATTAGTTTATATTAAATCAATTATTAACTTATTGAAATTTATTATATACTAATATAATAATATCAATATAGATAAGTTCTTAAAGTTCATATATAAAGATTTTTTCCTCATATTCTGGCTGCTGCCCGTACGACGGCGTCGTTGTTATTAAACAAGTCCAAAACTGTATATTTTGTAGTGAAAGTACAATAATATTCAGCCAATTTTTAAACTTTTCCTCGAGATCTTGACATCTACATCAAACGAAGCTATTCTTTGTCAGGAGTGCTGCCGACCGTCTGCGTATTGATATAAAAATTACATATGTGATAGATATCTACTGCTGAAACACGAACACTTCGTTTTTTAGTAGCATGTAAAATGTTAAGTTGTGTACAACTCTTTCCTCTCTCGAATATTTGCCACCCTTGGTTTCAAACCACGACCCACTGCAAGATATGGACAACTTCTCATAATTCAGGAGACTTGGATCAAGAGTTAAAAATGCACAATCAACATTAAACTGTAAACCGACTTCCACTATTTCACTTATAATATAAATACACTTATAAAGTAAGTCACACGATTATAAATTTATAGCATTTATTACACACATGAAACTTTACATTTATCACTACATTTTATTGTTTGCCGCTCAATCACTCTATTACGTCTGAACGTATTTCGGTTAAACGAAATGGTCAGTTAATTTAAGCATTTTGTATTATATACAATAACGTGGACGGCTCTAAGGCCAAACAGTTTCTAAAAAACTTTATGAAGTTTATGGTGTTAGTGTACAACTTCGCATCTGCAATATCAGGGATATTGTGACTCAAGAAGGAAACAGTAAATATCCCCGCTTTTTTATTAACTTTGCAGCACAATAGAAGACAAAAAGTCATAAACATTTCACAGTAGAATTTTGAAGGCATAGTGATAAAAATAAAACTCTACCCCTGTGCATGAATATCATCGGAATTAAGATGAAGGATACAGGGCCCAGGTTTCTAAAAAAAGGGGGAGATAAAGCCATAGGCTCTTTCGTTATTCACCAAGAAGCACCACGAAAAAGAAAAGTTAATCAAAAATGACAGGAGACTCTAATGTCCTTAAATGAGAATGAGTTTCCGTAAATAATTTGTCGTCTGTGTCCTTATCTAGGTAGATAAGAATCAGATTGCCTTCTGAATACCTTAAATTAAATTAATGTTACTCTAACTGTAGACTTTTCTTTTCAAATTGTCAGTACACCTGATTGATGTGCCAGCTATTTCGTATATGAAAACGAGCAAAACTGGAGACTTCTTCCTTAGAAATCCTTTTTCTTAAGAAGGATTTTATAATTTATTTTTTTCTTTTACCACGGCAATCTAAAAATTCTATTAGGTCTATCGATGACCTCTCATCATTTACAATTTTCATCGCTACAAATTCATTCGCAAGGGTAACCAAGCATAGGTTGCACGTTGAGTGAATGAGTTCCGGGATCCTGGAATAAATTTTCAAGATATCGCACTGATGACAATATAAACTACTTCATTTTTACCTTCATATTTTCGCTTCGAAGATATTAACACTAAACCTACCGACATATTTATATATACCTATTTCTACCGACGGTGGTCAAATGACCGCTTTTTAAATAAACATTATAGTCTTTTCCAGTTGATTGTAATTAATACAGAATTTAGCATAAACAATAAACACAAAGTAATTATCATATAATAATTAGAAAACATTTATTTTATAAAGTCTCAAAAGCGGTCATTTGACCGCTCTGGAAGGTTTAGTGTTAAGAACTATATTCTTTGTCTCCTCTTACTCTCCTCTCTTTCAATACATTCCTTTATCTTCTTTTTTTCATCATGTTCAATAAGTTTGACAGCACCATGCTTATTTCAAAAGTTAGATTAGCTATTTTTTTATATTTATTATAATAATAGAAATAGGAGCTTCTGAAGTTAAATTAAACAGGCGTTACTGTTTAAAAGTTTATCAAGAATATAATAAAAATATTTTTTTCAAACAGTCCAGATTATTTATTTATTTATTTAATAACTATCTATTAAAATTTACTTACCTTCTATAAACGTAATCTTAATAATATTGCTATGCTTTATATAAAAACTATAATTATGTTTGTTTCAAAAATACCGTTAGAACCATCAACGTGTTAGGACTAAATTTATGGTTCAAGTAGTATAAGTAAACTACGAGTATACACCGTTTTGTACAGTTAATCAAATTGAATATTTAAATGATATAACAGTAAATATCACACATATCGAGGGTTGAACTTTTCGTATTCACAATGTTGTTTAACAAAATGACAGAGTTACTCATGTATTTATTTCCTGTAACATTCGACTTATATCCAAAATCTAAATTAAAGGTGTTCCGTTTTTCTAAAAGACGATAAATCCATTGGAATATGAAATAACACAAGCTCCTCTCGGCCTCCACGTGCGAACTTAAACAAAGACTATTCACGTTACCGTCTTGTTAGCCATGGGCCAGGGCGCTACTTACGTCACTAGTTATAAAACCGATCTAAGTAAAACCATTTGGCTTTATGGGCTATTAAAACAGTGTAGATTAGACTTACCAATTTAATGTACGAACGGACCATTGTTATTTTGACGCGTCGCATTTTCGCCTGAGCACCTTATTGTAACTTATCATATTAACTGGATCATAATTTATAAAGATGTTGTCGTTGAAGTAAGTATGAAGACTTCGCCGAGCATAACCATAAATAGAAATCAGCAAAGGCCGCATCAGCTTATTGTATTTACAGTCATCTCAAATATTTGAAATACTTACCAACTTTGGTACAACGACAAGCTTTTCTCTGTTTGATTATTAAGTGTACTGGGATCTAACACGAGAAAAACCAATTATTTCCTTAGAGCGTGATAACCAATGACAGTTATAGGGTTTCCGATACTGAACGTTTAAGAACGCAAAACATGAACGATTTGCAATGCGGCAGATTAGAAATTTTACGCGAGCGTTACTGGACAAGAAACACGAGACGGCAGGTGACGTGAGGCCGACCGGATGGCGTTCGTCCTTGGCAAGGACAGAGATGACTCACCGAGCGGCTGGTGGAGAGCAGCGTGCGCGTCGCAGTCGGCACACACAGCGGAACGAAGCATCCTTTCACGCTGCAGCCGCCGAAGCAGCTGCAGGTGCTGTGGTGTAAAAACAGTCCCCGATCGTTCGCCCACCAGCAACACGTCACCGGCCTCCCACCAGGCTTGTTCTCTAAGGGTTCCATCTCGGTTAAAAAGCCCTAAATCTTTATAACCCTCCGGGGGACTGAGAGCCCCCGGCTCCGGCTCCTGGTAGCGCTCACACGCTCCGCAACCTGAGCATTCTTCGCCTTCTCCATCGTCCGAATACCCGCACTCATCTCGGACGACAATAATATAATCGGCCTCAAAAAACTCATTGGCACTCTCATCAAATACCACGCGGTTTTTCTTAGGTTTGCTGCCCTTTTTCAGTGATGATTTTAAGTTTTCATGGTCCTTGTTGTGGCGCGTGTCACGAGCGGCGCGATCACCGCGCATCGTCGCGTCAATCACGTGTTTCCGCGGCGCGAGTTGCCGGCAAAGTGTCGCGCTCGTCGAGCCGACAGCGGCAACGGCAGACAAGTGGAGTAGCGAGGACTGACTGCAGCGCAACGCCGCGCCCGCCTATCGATCGTCAGGAACGCGTCGCCGGCATCGGCGCCCGACACCATACGGGCCGATGGAGGAACACCAATACGATTCCCGACAGATAATAAACATACCACCGCGAACTTGGTGTTCGACACAAACTTCACTCGGCCAAAGTCGAGCGCAATCGTTGTCCGTTTTTAAAAAACCGATTTTGAATTTCTCAACACGTGAAGCAACTTTAAAAAGTTTAGTTTCAAAGTGACAGGAACTTACAAAGTTCAAACTCGAGGATTCAATAAGTTCATAAAAATTGGATGTGGCTTTCAAATTAAATATCAAAGTCATACTCGCGTCCGTTGCTAAATAAACATAAAATAAAAACTACATAATTAACATAGGCACAGCAACATTAAAGACGAACACTCAAATTAATTTGATTAAAAATTATAACTTTTAAAAGTTTTCTACTAAGTTTCTATCTAATCTTTTTACTTGTGTAAGAAGATTTGCGAAATATTTATAACAATATATTAAAAATACATATATAAAAAATGGGAATATGAAAAGCTGTGGTACGTTGATGAAACTGAAATAACCTGACGGCGTCGTTGTGGGCACAATGCGGGTGGAATTTGCGGCATCCGTCATGAATTAAATGTATTTGAACATGGCATTACAGAAAAACAGTATGTTCTGTCCTGTATTAAACGTTGAAAAAAACCTTTCATCGATAAGAATGTTTTTTTGTTACAGAGATATTATATCTATATATATGAGTGTGTGTGTGTGTATATGTGTATGTGTATGTGTATGTTATGGAAAATTATTTAGTGCGGTGTAAATAAATTAATATAAATGAATATCTCTCTAACAAAAAAAATATATCGCAACGTGTTACAAAAATAATATATACACATTAAAATACTAGGTATCAGTTGTTACTTAATGTACCACCATTCGATCGATTAAGCCCAAATTCATAAGATTATGTACCTTGTATATTACACTCGAAAGCATGTTTATGCGACTGTTAATTAAAACTCATCGCTTGAATTGTATATCTAATGACATTACTAATAATGTTTAATATATCTAATAATAGTATGATGGAAACTTTATTCGCAGTTGGTAACTGATAGCGGATTGCTTAAAAGGAAATGGCTATTACGGATCGAGCTCATAATAAACAAGATACTAATGGAAAAAATCGCTCAGCTCAACTTAATCTATTTTTCACTATTCCGATGTCGCAAATAAAATGCGCCTTCAAAGACAATTCCTTCACTTTCCCCCTATTTCAATTAAATTCCAGTTAATGTTGTCTGCTCATATTATTCCTTAATTTACTCTTGTACAAAATTTTCAAAAAGGGTATCGTGAAGAAACAATGACTTTGGGCTTTGGAGCACGGCATGATTTACAATTTATACTAGCAGCCCCAACATACTTAATTCTCATTAGAAAAGGTTAAGTAGATAATTAAATAAAAGAATAAGAAACTTGCATCGCATCAGCTCAGGACCAGAAGCGGCATTTGCTTATCAGCCTCAATACTTAGACAGAATCAACAGGTTCGTAAGGGCCGATTTAGTGCCGGTACAAAAACTGTATCTTATAGGGACCGACTCTAAACGTCTACTTCAATTAATGGTATATAAACTGAGACTGCTGTCTGAGGAAACACGTGAATTTACCGCTATTTTGGGGAATAACCATAATAACAAGCAGAGGGGCTTATCGACGCCGACGGAAAATAGCCACCACTTCAAGCTTTGACTAGTAAAACTGTATAGGCAGGACAGATTTGATTCACCCCAAAAATGAACGAACTTCTTACAACAATGTCATCGTAATTATAATTCCATAATGTGTGATTTCAGTATCTTTTAATATGATATAAGTATATTCATCGTAGATGGTTTCAAATGATTTTACTACATTTTTTTACTTTTGGTATAGGCATCCGTACTGCCCTTGTTCCACTAGATGAGTAAATTATTTAAAATTCTAGTTTTAAGTTAAATCAAATAAAAAGTGTTGCAAGTATTTTACACGAACTTCTGTTCGCTGAAGAAGAAGCTGCTTTGCAACATCATGATCACAACCTATAACTACAGACTCCCAGGGACCTAGGTTTTGTCACGATGATTTCCTTTACGTCGAAGCAAGTGATAATAAATTTGTAATAAACATATAAAAGAAAAATTATAGGTGCGTGCAATTTTTAAACCTACGAGTAGACTCCAATCGTATACGATATCAGTGGCTATTACCTATATGTAGTTTAAAATGTACATATATCCCTTTTATAATACGGCTTTATCATATACTAACCGCCCGTCCCTACTTCGTTCGGGTTAAACAATTTATAATATAAACGTGAGATACAGTCTATGTCCATTCGGAAAAACGTAACAAGAGTCTGTCC
This sequence comes from Megathymus violae, assembly GCA_003671415.1. Classification (NCBI taxonomy): domain Eukaryota; kingdom Metazoa; phylum Arthropoda; class Insecta; order Lepidoptera; family Hesperiidae; genus Megathymus; species Megathymus violae. Next base: position 948,616 of record PDGT01000004.1, on the reverse strand, counting down.
ATTCGGTAAAAGAATTTTACAAATATGTGCCTTGATTCCGAAGATATTAGCCTCTGTATATAGACAAATTCACTAAATTCACATTCTATCTTTAAAATATTAGAATATATTTATTAGATACATAATCAAATCGTAGTAAATATTATTTAACTTCAATTATAAGCCTAATTTATTATCACCTAAGTTGCAATTATTCAGAAGATTATTTTTTCTGTTAACTTACATTAAAATGTGCATAATAAAGGTACGTAATTATTATCATAAATCAATTTAGTATAGTTCTTTCTTTCATCCTGATATGTCATGTATGGTCTAGTGACTAGGATACCTGGCTTTCACATAGGAGACCTGAGTTCGATTCTCGGGACGAGAATGTTGTAAAATATTAAATACTGCTTACTTTTTGCTGTTGCTTTATATTATAATTTTTATACTTGTTTCGAGAATCTATTAATTAAATAAATTTTAATTCATGTACAAATAAATCAACCACAGGTATTGCACTCAATATATGCTGTGCAAATGGCATGGGTACTTAGCCAAAATAGTAACAAAAAATTCTTGATCGACCACAAACAGGAAATATTAATAAAATTTAGCTAAGTTATTATTTTCTATTTAATTAACAAAACAAGGTGGCTGTATTGTTACAAAAAATATTATTAAATGACGTTCATTACTTTTTTAATGAATAAACAAACACAATATTTTAAGTATATACTTTAGTGAAACTTATGCAATTAATGTAACTACGGACTTATGTAGAAGTTTTATTGCAAAAAGTTGCAACTATTACTGGACTGGCTGCGCCACCTATTATTTGCGCAAGTGCTTGCAATTTCAACAACGTTTCTATGTTAGAGTATTTTCTACTTATGATTTCGTAGTTCCCGTTTTATAACGTCACCCACCTAATGAAAATAGTTCTTAAAAATGTCAATAGATGCTAGGATTTATAAAAATATAGAATTAACCAGCTAAAAATCAATGGGACCCTCACAAACCTTGATGAACAGATAAACCATTGAACTGAAATGTAATTCAAACTTGGTTTTTTACGAACACTTTTATTTCTTTACACAAAATTATATGTACTTTATGATACATATACACTTTTATCATAAGAAGGTTTTTGATATAAGTTTTAAATTTATACATTTACCCGTAAATTAATCACCTAATTTACAAATTGGAAACTGAAACCTTATCTCTAGTATTACATTTTTAACAAGAGCAATAATTCTTAACAAGGGAATCATATACTTAAAATGACTTTGAACTTAGATTTATATAACTTTGAAAGTTATTTAAACGATCCCAGGGGATAAAACGGTCGATCCAATGACGACTACGAAATATGTACAATGTCATCTATTTGTATGCCTTAAAACATTATTGACATCATAAATATAGGAAGCTAATTTTAGATGGCGCACCGCGCTAAATAAATGTACTAAATGTAGTACATATTAAGTAATTACATATAGTAAAAAAATTATACCACGGCAACTAACTAGAATTAGGACTAGGTAATAAGGTACATGTTATCTCTAATTAATCTGTGCAAGTTACAGAGTGATTTTTTTTGTCTATGTCACCTACGCACTAGGTAATTAATAACTCTGATCAGTTTGACATTTGAATAAATGGCTGCGAGTGACGGTTTCACATTTGTTTGACATTTACCATCCTACAAAAAAATGTAGGTACGGTAGGTAGATACGGTACTGTAGATTGCAATAGCCCATGTCGTATCCTACATTTATGTTTGAGATTGTTTACAAAAATGAGATCTTCAGTCACTATTATTTGAGACCAACATTCGTGTACAATTTTTATTTCCGTTTTTGTGTTTAAGAAATGAGTAGCGGCTTCTGGTAAGTATTATTCTTCCCCGAATCCAGATGTTAAGTATAACTGACACAGTTCATTGTTACATTATTGTACTTTTTACAATTGAAGACTTGTTGCTTACTAACCAGACTTTCTTTGCTATCCTGGATTAATTTGACATTGATAACTGGTCGTATTGTGATCACAATCTCAGCTCATTTATAACTTTCATACTGGGAGTATTGATCCGTAAAATTAGCATGGTTGGTCGCTACTGAAATAGTCATTTTGATATTCTGTTATATTTTATGTACTTTGACAATTTTAATAAGTTTTTTAAAATCCGTGATGATTTATTAAAAATATTAAATAACCATGAAAATTATTAAACATCCGTCCATAGGATGAGCAAACAAAATAAAATGTTGTTATTATTTATAAATCATACTCATCATCAATCATCAATCAAACTCATCTGTTTGCCATTTACACTTAGTTTAGTTTACAGTATAATACCAATAAAATAGGAGTGTCCTCAGTCATAATTATTTACAGCAATAATATTATTATTATTAGTGCACAAAAACTCATTTTCACACTGAAGTTTAATATGATGTAATCTTTTGTATTCATTGTGTGAATTTGTAATCTCTATTTTTATATTATTGTTATGTTTCGTTTTTATTCTTACAAAATTATTAAACACATACAAAGCATGTGTTTATGTTAATAAAGTACTTTATATTAACAAATTTAAGGATGACATACACATTGATGATATATACATTATTTTCTGCAGTACAATTGGAGAAAATGTGACCTCAAATTAAACTTTACAATAAACTTTAAAGAGAGTTACACTGCAAAGAAAACAAAATTTACTTACTTATAAAGACAGTGGCTGATAAAATATTCATTTACAGCAAAACTAATTATAGATTTAAAAAAAAACAATGTTACAATGAAATGATCAACTCATCAAATAATATTTAATTTTAGTTTTTACATGTAAAAAAATTTAATTTTTTACATAAACCACAAATTGACTTTTTAGAACCATTGCATACTTTATTACATTTCTTTTAACATTTGCTAATATAAAGACATTGTGCCAAGGTTTTTGAAAAGAGCTTACTCCCTTTTTGGTAATCCATTATTTATTTATCGATATATATTCTGTAGGCACCAGGAACACAATAAATGGCAATAAAATCTTGTAATTCTTCTAAAGTCAGTACCTAATTATTGTGTCCTAGTTGCCAATAAGTTTCTTCATTTTTGTACATTTTCAAATGTGTCTCAAAATATGCTCATCAATAAGATACATGTGCTTTCCTTTGCAATTACTTCTTAGGAATGAGTTAGATTATGCCTGGTCAGTAATCATATAATTATATCAAGCCCAGGCGTCAATTCCAGCTGATACTGTCTGGCCATGATGACTGCTCATGAACAATACTGGCAAGAAAGTTTGCTCCTACCATGACTTTTGTCATTACTAATGTTACATGAAACCCAAAAGGCATAACTAACATTATGGGTCACTGTCTGTACTACCACATGTTGACCAGTTAAAGCAGGTAACACAAAATCATCATAACTGCCAAGTAATGCACCTTTTGATTCACATTATGATTGGTAGCCTGGTAGATGAATGGTTTTGTTATTTTGAAGAATGATACATTTTTAAAGATTTTTTTTATTACTCCACAAACCAGCTAATTAAATAAAAAATTTAAAATGCACAATAATACTCATATTACAATTATAATCACTAAATAATAAATAAATAAACGTTAACACACTCACACCCCCGCATTAGGATTCCCTGTGTCGCGGGTGGCATGGACATACACATATGTGACATCACAAACACCCATGACCCGAGAACAAATATTTATCTGTCACATAAATGTCTGCCCCGGCCGGGAATCGAACCCGGGACCCCTCGCTCGGCAGGCAGGTTCACTACCAACTGGGCTATGGGGTTGTCGTTTACTATTTAGGTTATAGCAGTCATATGAGTGTCGCTATCTTTTTGTGTTAATAAGCACTTTTAACAGCAAAAAAATAAACCAAAAATGTTTCTAAAGATTCTTTCATGATAGTAAAAGTCATAAATTGTCCATAAGCTTAGTAAAAGACTTTTGGGACAAACAGCTTTCAATTCAGAATCTGGTCAAATGACTACACATCTCTCTACCTCATTATAGAGAATATCAATAATATTATATTGTTATCACTTACTTGTTACAAATATACAATAAAACAAATTTGGGTGTATGTTAAACACAATGTGGGTATGTTAATTATACATAGGCAGTACTTATTTTAGTTGAAATTAAACATATTTGTTAATGCAATGATATGTTATTTTTTTAATGATATGTTATCAAATAATATAGTTTTATGTATCACTAATATGTCAATTTCGTTAGTTTATTTTTTATATTCTGTACAGAAAATTGTTTGTCAATGTAATTCTAGAATTTTCAATGTATCATTAAGACATTATTTTCATAATGAATCACTGAGTCCTTAAGTATTATCAAACATATGTTTTAGGCCTGATGCTCTGGATACCATACTCATAATTGGGTATTAGGTAATACCAAGTGAATAAACATGGATATCAGAAATATACATCTATTGATGGTTGGGTGTTGAAATAAATGAATATCAAATTTACACAATATTGGAATATTATTTAAAAATTTTGTTTTATTTGTAGTAATTGAAAATTGAGATTTTTGTTTCCTTGTGCTATGTTTCTTAATATTTTAAATATGTTTAAGACAGTACTAGTGGAGGGTAACTTTCCAAACACTTAACCAAACAAATAGAGTAGATAGGATATATTATTTGAAATGTGTACTACATATCTTAATAATAAAATTAAACTGTTATGGAAATATTGTTGAATGGGACTGATGTGTCTACCCAGGTAAGGTTTACCCAGTAATTTTATTTTTCTTCCTCTGGAAAAATCAAATGGAGAACATTGGTGATGCAGGCCATAGCTGAAAGCTTGATTTTACTGAAAAGTGGATGAGTTCTCATAGGAGATATAGCAAAAATTAGTATGTAAGTGCTGTTGAGAGTGTTGTTACTAAAGTTAGTATCTTAATATTATTAAATAAATATTTAGTGCTCAACTGCAATGTAACATATGTATTACATATTGTACTATTACAATAACTTATTGCATAAAACATCTGTAAAAACTGTATTCACATACACTATAATAAATATCTCATATAGATAACTAATTAAAACAGTTATCTCAGGAAAAAAGTGAATTAAATAATTTGAAATCCAGACTATGTGGAGTATATAAGTATTACTTTATTTAATGATTGTAATATGAGACTCAAAAACTTGTCAAAACAAATGACAATTTGTTAAAAATCACATTAATTTACTTTATACAAAAACACTTTTCATCATAAATTATCTTTATTCAACAACTCTTATGGTAACAGTCCTGCCATTGTTACAATTTGTCTAATGAGGAAAACCTCAATTTACTAAATCAATATAATGATGCTTATTGTTATAGGTAATGGGTCATTGTTGGTGCAAGAACATGGCACCGAACACTGAGGTATACTCGCCGGCTAGACCCTCACCGCGGTCTCAGCAAGCCGTGGAACCTCGTGTGCGTATGCCGAAAGTGGTTGAACCAGTTATTGTAGATCGGCTCATCATTGAAATGCTAACCCTCATATCTACATTTGTTGACAAGTACGTATATTTAGTAAGTTTTATAATAGTGATAATTCTCACACACATGAGTGAGCACACACCCTCTGTCTATGATACCGCGTGTTACTGGTGGCATTAACATATACTACTGAAATATTGTTTTTATGTTGACACAAGACCCAACAACAAAAATGTATCTGTAACATAAATGTTTTACCCTTTTGTGAATCTGAAACCCCCTAAACAGAATCTGAAAACTCCACTTGGCAGGCAAAATCAAACTTCATGTTCTACAGACTCATTTATTACACAGTAAAACTATATAGATTTTCCAAAATCACAAATTTTAATACATTAAACCAAAATGTAGGCGCCTCGCGAAATTCCGTTAACTTTCCCAATAGTCATCAAATGTATATGGTTTTAGATTTTTTTTATCACTTTTTTAAAATAAGTATGAAAGCTTTTAATATATCCTATACTGACGCTTTTGATAGTTAGTTGACTACTAATTACCTGACAGTGTGATGAATGGTCACCGTCACGCGTGGTGGTGGTGATGAATGAAATAAACCTGTATTACGCCATTTGTGTGTTGTTATTAGTGTATTTTACTGCATTTTTTTCTATGCTGTAATATATTACCTGCCTCATATAATATATATATATTTAATATATATAATATATTTTGGTCAATATTTTTAAGATATTAAAACTAAAGAGTTCAGTACACACTTGTTCAATGTATTACTGACCCTTATGACAACAATAATTAATTCTGCATATATTTCTACCCAAGGTAGTAACAGTATAACCTATAATATTTCCAATAGAACCAGGCCATAGCGAATGCTTAATGTGAATAGAAATTACTAATATGAATGCCAGCTGCGCAGTAGTAAAGAATTATTGAATATCAATGGATTTGATTCTTGGCGAAATTTATATCAGAGATATTGCTAATTTTCCCGTGTAAAACATGGTGGGTTTCACTCTTTAATGGCCTATTGCAGAAAATTAATCAGGCCTGGATGAATACTTCATCTAACAGCCGCAAAGTAGGCTTTGTCAATCAAGAAACTTCTCCAAGTTAGTGGCCAAATTGAATGCCGTATGTTCTTATGCCGCTAGAAAACCGCCTACTAATTAACGTGCCAACGAAAGAACGGGAACTATGTATAATAGAAATTTTATTTTTCACCTATTACCGCACGTCCGTGTTTCTTATCTAGATCGCTCGCCAACTATTAACAACATCCAAAAAGCTAGTATCACTGCGTTGTATCGAATAAATATGTGTATATGATTTTAAATAAACCTCAACTCTGTTTTTAACCTAAGCAATGCGATATACATATAATATACCTTAGTGTACGATCGAAAAAAGTAATTTTATTTTGGTTTGGTTAAACTTGAAATTAAATTCCTTTTCTTTATACTTTTTATAATTTCTATAATATAGGTGCTCAATTTGTCGTCCACAATCCAAGAAAATATAAAATAGGTACAGCTAGTTGTATGCTTTCAATAAAATTAATATTCATGTTTCAATTGAAGTCGGTCCTTTGTTTAATTAACACCGGTGCCATATAAAAACCGATATAAATTATATATCTTAGTGGTCATTGAAATTAACTGTATAATGCCAATAATCCTTTGTATTTATATTATTATTAACGTGCTGGTGCTACCACGATTGTCTCTCTTTATGACCATACGAATAAGCTGGCGTAAGTCACATATTCTACATCCTATACGAGGGGTGATCCAAAAGTAATGATAATCGGTTATTTCCAGTGCAAAGAATAATAATAATTAATTGCCCTCTAATCACTTAGGTATCCATTAGGTCAGGTACAAAAAATCATTTACATAGGTCATGATTCCCGAGAGTTATATTCATTTGAATACGAAATTCTGGGGAGTGAACTTGAAAATGGAAAAAAATTAAATCAGAGCTGTCATTAAATACCTCTGCCTGAAAAAAATGTCTCCAAAGACATACACAGCGACTTAGAAGTAATATTAGGGGACTCTTCCCCTCCATATTCCACAGTTGCATGCTGGGTAGAGGAGTTTAAGCTGGGAAGAACATCGACAGAAGACAAACATCGGGAAGGACCGCCATCCACATCCCACACTGAAGAAAACGTGAAAAAAGTTGAAGAAATTGTATTGGCCGATAGAAGACTGACTATCAGGCATGTAGCTGAGGTCACAGGGTTCTCATATGGCAATATTTAAAGAATCATTACGAACGAATTGCATATGAGAAAAGTCTCCGCGCGTTGGGTGCCGAGAATGTTAACCGACGAACAAAAGCAGAAACGAATCGACACTTCGAAAGCAAATCTCGAAAAGTTCCAAGCGGACAAGGAGAATTTTTTGACACGTTTTGTGATCATGGACGAGACCTGGATCTACCACTTTGATCCCGAAATCAAACAACAAACAATGACATGGAAACGAGCCAACGAAGCGACGCCGAGGAAATTCAAAGTGTCAAGCTCAACAGGGAAGGTTATGGCGTCCGTGTTTTGGAACGCTAAAGGAATTATTATGGAATTATAAGGAATTATTATTTGGAAAAGGGAGCCACTATTACGGGCTCCTACTACGCAGAACAAATAAGAAGATTGCGGGATGCTATCAAGGAGAAAAGGCGTGGCAAACTGCGGGCTGGAGTGCTGTTTCACCAAGACAATGCGCCGGCTCACAAAGCTTCAGTTGTCATGACTGCCATTCAATAAGCGGGCTTTGAATTGGTGGAACACCTCCCCTATTCGCCGGACCTAGCCCCCAGTGACTTCTTTCTCTTTCCTCGGCTCAAGGAACACACCCGGGGCAAGAAATTTGGCGCCGATAGCGACCTGATGGCCGCTGTTGAGGAATTTTTTGAAGGTCAAGATCAAGATTTTTTTTTTCTAAGGGAATTCTAGGTTTAGAAAAGAGAGACTAAATGTATAGACTTGTTAGGAGACTATGTCGAAAAATATATTTTTTTTATTATCATATTCATCGTATTTATTACTGATTATCATTACTTTTGGATCACCCCTCGTACAACATGATTTATGACAGTTAAGATTCCCTAACATTTAACTAAACTATGATTTTTATTTGTTAGAAAATGGGTAAAAACAAAACAATATTTTGTTAAAGTAACAAAGGGGACATAAAAATTGATCACACATATTCATTGAATATATTTTAACATGTTCAAAGTGAACTTTCATGCACAGATTGTAGTTATTGATACAATAGCTTGAGTGATATTGGAATAATTAATAAATATTGATATACTTGTACATCACAATTTGAATAATAAGCTGGTCTGAATAAACCCGCATATTGTTACAGTGAGGAAGAATCTCCGGTATGTTTAGTGAAACTACATGTCATAGCTGATTCGGAGGAGGGCTGGATACAAGTAGTAACGTCCATGGTGAATGTTGTCCCCTTAGAGGACCCATTCGGCCCGTCCGCCATCACTATACTGTTAGATGATTGTCCGTTGCCGTCCAAGGATCTCGTATTAAAGGTTAGTATTTTAAACGATGTGTTATTTACAAAAATGTAGGGAGACTCGAATTCGAATCCTAATTTTTCATATTATTAAGGAAAACATTATGAGGAAACCCGGAGTGCTCCAAAATGTTCTCAAACGCGTGTGAAGTCTGCCGCCTCCCCCCC
>PDGT01000004.1:918291-939374 GCA_003671415.1 Megathymus violae | reverse complement strand
CCCCCTCCGCTGTCAGCCAGCTTGGCGGACTATGGCCTTAACGCCTCTCATTGTAAGGGGTGACCTGAAACCAGCAGTGCGACAATTATGGGTTGTAAAAAGTGTAATTGACAAGCTATATCTATGTGGCCACTGTGGGTCTTACTTATACATAACTAACCTCATGGCTTATGTCCTATTTGAGTTATTACAGGCGCTTTACTTACGAGAATGGATTAATTGGTTAGGTGTGTCGTATTGGGTATTATTACTTGTTCTTGTGGTTAGGGAAATTGTCGTGAGGCAAAGATTTCTCCATAACGTTATTAAGGGATATAAAGACTCAAAAACGCAACTTTGAATAGCGAGGACGATTAGTGTATGGTTATTAGACTAACTTATTTTGAGATGAAACCAGCTGTGACTTAGTATCAGGTTATTTGATTATTCCTCAGTATCGGTCTACCCGAATCGGGGAACTGCTCTTTCAAGGTATCAAGTATGAATGCTATCCTTCACATTGATCCATTGGAAATTATCTAAAAATATATGTTTTACTGATTTCATGATTGCCTCATATGATCCACGATGATTCCAGTTAATGCACAAGATATTCAAAGTTTCGATGGAGCGCGCCAGTCAAGGTGATCTAAATGTCAGAGTAGAACGTAACATATGCGTCGTGCTCGGCTGTATGGCGGAGAAATTGGCAGGCCCTAACAGCATTGCAATCCTCACAGGACATATCCTAAACTATCTCTATACTTTTCTGGTAACTATGTTTTTCTTTCTTATGTTAATATTTCTCATATAAATATGTAGCTGACAATCCTCCAGTCAGGGCACCCGATGGTAAAACTTGTCTTACCATGCAGTACAATAAGTCCAGTTGAAGTTTAATAGCCTGAACTTTGATCACTATTACTCAAGAATATTAAATGAAACATAATTTATCAATTTCCTAAACTAATAAGCCATAATTAATTTGGACTAATCGAGTGAACTTCAACACAACAATTGTAAGAATGAGTTGTATTTTAAAGTAATTCTAAGTAACCTAAAATATGTATGTACCCAGGAAAGGCGAGTGGAACCTCGCATAGTGCTATTCGCACTAATCGCTCTGGAGAAGTTTGCACACACCACTGAAAATAAATTAGAGATAAAGAGCCGTTTGGATATGTCGGAGAAGAATCCACTACTAGAGCTGGAGAAGATGGCAATCAGCGATAATTATTGGTGGCGACAGGTCGGCTTTTGCGCCAAATGGGCCCTTGATAATGTTTGTGAGTATTATTCTTTTAAACTATTTTCAAATAAATTCTAACAATGTTTCATTCTATCTATTGAAACCACATGGTACAAAGAGAATAGTCTGTACTTTTACTCGGGGACTACATAGATAACTCTATGTGATCCATATGTGATCACCCCGTCTACGGAATCCATCAGTGTTTGTTACCTGATAAGAACTTTGCCGTCCGTTTATTTCTCAGTGTATAATTGGCCGGAACAGATGAGGTACGGACGGGTTTCAAGACGTCTTCTAGGGGTCTGTAGTTGTGAACAGTTTCGGGGCGGTAACATTTTCGTAACAAGATTCATATTCCCAAATTATATACAATCTTCAACGCATCGATATGCTGATAGTTATATATTACTGCTAAAGATATTCCAGCACCTCGCAAGTCTCGAAAGAATCGAAAACTTTTTCCACATCAACATCACATATACAATTGTCAGAGAAGTGTTATCTTACATTATTTCTTCGTTCGCAGTCATCGTGGAGGGCAGAAAACTGTCGTATGAAGAGGTTGACATGTCGAACATTAACGTTATATTGAACAACAATGACGTAAGCGAGTACCTTAAGATATCCTGCGACGGACTCGAGGCACGTTGTGACTCATACTCTTTCGAGAGCGTGCGTTGTACTTTCCAAGTGGACGAAGGCGCCTGGTACTATGAAGCCGAGATCATCACACCGGGCGTCATGCAAATCGGATGGGCGACAAAGAACAGCCATTTTTTGAATCACGTGAGTTTTTTTGTTATTATTCATTTATATTATTTGTTTCTATTTTTTTTTTTTTATAATTTAAATTAGTGAAATATGTATGAGCATCTTCAGTTTCGAACCTCCAGAAGCTGTTAAATTTTTCCACGGCTGATGGCCGTATAGCACATAGAAGAAGAACGGTGAATTATCTAAAGATATTAGTAATATCGATGAACTGTTCAGAGATTTTATTTTATCATTCGAATATTGAGTCTATTATTCGCAATCTGATTCTCAGGAAGGTTATGGCATCGGCGACGATCTATTTTCCGTCTCTTACGACGGGTGTAGGCGACTTGTCTGGTACAAGGCGAAACCGACCAGAACAAATGTGGTGCCTGCGTGGAAACAAGGCGATGTACTCGGCTGCCTCATCGATATCGACAAGCGTGAAGCTGTCTTCTACCAGAACGGGCAACGGATTCACACCTGTTCGGAGATATTTAACACGATTAAGTAAGTGTTTCACTCCGTTTCAATCTACTTTTCCTTATAATTAGAATATTTTATATGGTATCGTCTAATTGCAGTGGTGTGCCGTCCATATATTACCAATAGAAACCAATTACTGATGAAATCAATCGTTGCAATTTAACAACACTACGTAAGTAATAGAAGTCAATATTTTTTTATGCCAGTAGCTGACAAAAAAGCAAACGATTGATTATCTAAATGAAACCGTGGGACCCTATTTGCCGTCTCTGTAACACAGCATTGAAAATACATAATGCTTTAAAGGAGAATTGCCATTTTACTATGGAAGTTGGGTTAATTTTAAATTGTCACGCGCAATAGCGGATTCCATTGTAAACGGCAGCAAATTAGCTCTGAATTATGTTTAAAAAATTTCATGGCAATTTTATATGAGGGGGTGTTCAGAGTTATTTTAATGTAAAGTAAGTAGGTATTTTGAGGTTATGTCTCGATTTGTTATGATAACATTGATACGGAAAGTAATCATAAAAGTATCTATTGGTTCTACCTATAAAGGTAGGAAGTAAGTATTGCTTGGCTCTCTAAAATATAAGCTATTTTAGAAATTGAAGAATCCTTTTTGTTTTATTCAAAGATACCAACATATACCTACTAATAAATAGCTTTAGTAACCTGTAGATAGGTATGCATCTTGTTATTTGTACATAATGGGTATTTTACTGCTGTAAAAATATATATCAACTCAGCTGCTTAGGTAATGAGGTATTAACAGGTCATTACATTAAAACATAGTTTTTTTTAATATCTTTTTATTTACATACAATAAATTAATGATTAACAACACTTCACGTACACCTGATATATATATATATATATATATATATATATATATATATATATAGTGTATATAAAGTATACTACACTATATAAAGTGTATGTGTGTTTGTTTGTGTGCATTATAATTTCATATATTATATACTCCACAGGCATGGATTTTTCGCAGCAGCGAGCTTTATGGCGTTTCAGCAGTGCCGGTTCAACTTTGGTAATGTGCCATTTAAACATCCGCCAAACAGAAACTTTCAGAGCTTTAACGAATTTGGGGAGCTCACCGATGAACAAAAGAAGGTAATTTTACTGATATTTTATTTTTTATGTAAGTAGTGAGCATATGGCCGGATATGAACAATGTAACGTCCAAAATACACTCAGTAGAATGGTTCCCCCTTTTTGAGGTCGCTGTGTATAGCAGTTACGTGTCCAGCCACTCACTATTCTCTTCTTCTCTCTCTTCTCTTCTCTCTCTTCTCTCTCTCTCTTCTCTCTCTCTCTCTTCTCTTCTTCTCTCTCTCTTCTCTTCTCTTATTCTCTCGTGATTACCTGTTTTCCTCAGATGTAGCCAGCAGATATTGGAACCTTTAATCGCAGGGCAGGCGCTATGTGTTGAGAATGAATGTTAAATGAAACGAGTCACTGGTGAACAATAGGTTTATTAAATAGAAATTAGGAACCCCAGCTTCATATAAATATACGAGTATTAGTTGCCACCAGATAGCAATAAATAACTGCCACAATTTAAAAAAACGAAAAGGATGTATCTCGTTTAGCCTGGTCTTATGATTGGAGTGCAATGACTTACAATTTAATCTCCTATGCAAATAACGACCATCTATAAAAACGTACAAGGCGTTCTTGTCAGCGTATACGCTCGGGTATCAACTGCAAGCCATGTCTTTAAATTGTGAATTGAACAAGTTCAAAATAAGTTCATGTTCCCAAGGGAAACAAAGCCATTACGCCGTCCAAAGATATTATAAAAATTAAAGGCCGGTAAAGAACCAAAAAAAGCCGCAAGATCCCGAAATGAGAAATAAGAGCAAAAAAAAGAAAGAAAGGTAAAAAAGAAAAAGGAAAAGGCTGAAACAAATAACTTATCGTCTGTCATTATTCAGTAAATTTTAGAAATATTTTTATCAGTTATAAGGCTTACCGCGAAAAACGCGTCTTCCTTAATAACATGCGGTAGCGTTATAGCCAAATCTGGAATAATCACATGTTTCTTTGAAAATACTAATACTCAAGTATCATAGAAGACTAGATTGGCCAGAAAATATTAGTGTTGTCCGCAGACATTTAAAAATAAAATAAAAAAATTGAATTAAATAATCGGGCCAGATGGCTCACGATAAAAAAATAACTGGAGAACAAGATTCTAACATTCAGCCATTTTAAAGTCTAATCGAAAAGTAATAGACAATAGTCAAGTCAATCCTTAAGCGGTGGACAGCACAAACAAGAAACGTCATAACAGATTATCATAGAGGTTTTTACGTTATTATAAAATAAATCGTATCTTTACGAAAATTAATTAAATAAAGTAAATTCTTAATTTACAATAGTGATTTTACTCAAATACACCACGTTCGAGAAGTGAAATTTGAAAATGATTTAAAGTTGTTTTGTTATTCATTAATTCTAACTCCAACTATTATGCTTGTGTAACGTATAAAATTTATGACCAAGATAACTACTCTGTGCTATAATTTCACAAATTATGTCAAGTTGAAGAGACGTCCACAGATGGCATTAAATGTTTATAAAATAACCAAAAAAAAAACAAATAACGATACTTTTCAAATTAGAAATAATCCTTAATAGGACAAGAAATTTCTAAATTACGAATTAAATTTCGTAACAAGCTAAGTGTAACTAATTAGCACATTACAAAATAATTTTATAATTTCAGGTAGTGCCTAGAAGAATTTATCTAGAGCAACTGAGATATACTAGCTTCAAAGAAGATTCATGCACACTATGCTTCGATGACACAGGTTGCTGCATACTCGAGCCTTGTGGACACCGGTGAGATACTTCACTAATGATAAGAAATTGTTACAATATTTAACAATTTCAATTTTGAAGAAACATTTTAAAAATATGAAGAACTTTATGAAGTACCCCTTGACATTTTAGACTTAAATCAATCGAATTGAATCAAATTATTTAAACAGTGTTTGCATAACTCTTGTTTGACTATAATTATCAAGACATTGTTACTAATAATTGCTTTAGTAAAATTGTTAAATTTATAATGCTTTGAAATGAAATAATCTAACAAATTATATGCGAATGTTGATTAATTAATATACCAGTAAAACAAACAGAATCCGATACCATGGTGCTTCTATCACATACTATGGACATACATGAAACAATAATTTAACGTGTGGGACCCTCAAGCTAACACAAATTTTATAAAATGTAATTTTGAAATAAAAAAACCAAGTTCAGTGTTTTAACACACTCCGATTTATTTTTGCTTAAGTTTTGTACATATTCTCTGCCAAAACCAACTTAATTCAACTTATTAAAAATTGATACGCTTTTATTGTCTAATTTAATGTTGTATTGTCTAATTTTACTGTACGTTGGCAGAGAAAAAGACAATTTTTATGAATATGTAAAGCCTATCTTCATGTTTTATATTATCAATCAGACGTCAGTTTGAACACGAAGGGCACAAAGAGACACGAAGGTTTCTCATATTCGTTAGTACTACGCAAGCTTACCGATCGTAGGCCTTACTAATACAGTTAAGGGTGATATAGTTAATTTATTAAATATTTTACGCGTTTCCTTTTCCCAAATGTTAATTAATTGGCGTTTTTATTATGTAATAATATACCAATTTTTTACATTTCAGAGGCTTCTGTTCCGTGTGCACCTCACAGCTGAAGGAATGTCCACTTTGTCGGTCGGCCATTTTGAATGTCCGCCGTGAACCCGCCTGACATCAGTGCTGCAACATCTGGCCACTGCATCCCCTCGCAATCCACTTCCAAGGAAAACTCTACATTCCCGTACTCTCAGATATATTTTACATGATCATGGCTGCCAACAAATGCTTAATCACATGCTGTCAGCAAAATAAGGTATAGAAACCTTTGGTATCTTTGACTATATTCTCTTAAGGCTTATTATCATCAATTATGTATCACGGTGCATCGAAATTGTGAAATTAATAATAATATTTAAATATATATTTTTTCATATAAAGGTAATATTTTTAACATGAAAAGACAACATTGATCCATTACGCACCGGATTGCTATCATTCGTATCAGCTATTAACGTATCTGTAAGCCAATAATGACAGCTCTTAATAAACAATGCACATTGGATGTGCCCAACACAGCGCACAAAGGAAGGTCCTTGCTTCAGGTGAATGAACGAATGAGACCCTTTTTATATAGGGCCAGTGCAAGCATTAGAGTACATTATACAGGGTGTAACTGTTAAGAAACAATCGGTACATTCGGTTTCGCAAATGTAAAATGATAAAAAAAAGGTTCCATAACAGAAGTACGCTGCTTTATGAACAGAGTTAACCCAGTAGCTTTTTAAAAAATCAAACTAACATATTTTGATTGGAAACCGAAATTTAAACTAGAATATCGCCTTACTTAACATTGAGAAGAAGCTTTTTTTTTTGCTACACCGCTCAAAAATCTTTCAACTGTAATAGAAATAAAATTAATTGCTTTGTAAACACACGTTATTACAAAAGAAACTCCAATATTCAAAATATTAAATTTAGACATTCAGATACAACGTTTTCAATGTTATGGTGAAATTCCAAGATATTGAAAAGTAATTGTATTATATTTACATCTTTAATGACCCACTAACAGTAATTAACTTTGATTTTTAATGTTGTTCTTTACTTGGGTCATTGTTCAGCTTGTAGCATTTAGATACATGTTTTTATATGTAGTAATTTAGTACTCACATAGTTGGTAACTCTTATAATACTCCTTTGGTTAACTTCTTTTATAATTTCCTGTATTTTTTATCCATTTATTCTGTCATTTCTTTATACATTTTATTAGGTTTAATGTTTCGTTATTGTTGTCAAATATTTGACAAATGTCCTAAATTATTGTCATCATGATAACTTTTATTTTTAATTTATATAATTTTTATCCTTTTTGATAATGTAATTTATTAGGCTGAATAGTAATTTTAAATTCGTAAATAGAACACAAGAAGAGAATCATTCGAGAAAATCTCTCGCGTGTGGGTCGCAACTCTTGGATCTCGACACTGACAGTTTCTCGCGTGTGGGTCACAACACTGGAATCTTGAAGGAGTCTCATGCTGGAAGTCTTCTATCGGAACAGTCTCGTGAGTGGAGTCACAATTACGATACGAAACAGTCTCGCGCTTCTAGCCGGAAATCTTCTGTTACGTTCCGACTCCGGGATCTATATATTTCGTGCGCCCTAACGCACGCCTGGTTAAGACGGTCTTCGTGTGCTGAACACCGGACAATCTACACGTCTCGTGCGCCCTAAACGCACGCTCCTTTCTGCAAAGCTTCTGCGCGCTACACGCCAGAGAAGCGACGGGCCTAGCTTCCTACTTACAAGTGACCATTTTATTTTCTTAATCTTGTAACTCCTGTATTATAGTTATTGTAAGCGCCAGGAATTCTTGAATACACTCTATCTTCTAAATTTCTCTAGATCTTTTACTTATAACACTACAGTTTATCTCAAATTTTCTCGAATGTTTCTCTTCTTGTGTTCTATTTACGAATTTAAAATTACTATTCAGCCTAATAAATGACATTATCAAAAAGGATAAAAATTATATAAATTAAAAATAAAAGTTATCATGATGACAATAATTTAGGACCTTTGTCAAATATTTGACAACAATAACGAAACATTAAACCTAATAAAATGTATAAAGAAATTACAGAATAAATGGATAAAAGATACAGGAAATTATAAAAGAAGTTAACCAAAAGAGTATTATAAGAGTTACCAACTATGTGAGTACTAAATTACTACATATAAAAACATGTAAATATCTAAATACTACAAGCTATTAACGTTATTTTGAACATAACGTAGTATCATTGTATATTTAAAATTAAAAGGATATGTTTTATATTTTCCACTAAAGTATATGCTAAGACTCAGTGATTACAGACTGTATCAAATGAAACGTGCATCGAACTCGTTTTCATTAATTTATAAATCGGCATAAAATCGAAACTACCATTAATGTGCTGTTAAATTGAAAATTTTGTTTACTATTGATTACTATGGAAACATCGAATCCTTGTTTTTTTCAATATTCTCCATGAACTATTGGACATACTTGTTTAATATTTTAATGAAAAGTAATTAAAACAGAAATAAATAATCGAACAAAATTTTGCGATTGTCAAAAAAATTAAATCATAATTGTTAAAACCCTACTACTTAATACAAGTTGCAAATAGTTTACATGTGTAAAAAACTTCTGACGTTTTCGATAATAAGTCGAAATTGTAATTAATTGTATTTTAAAAAGTTTTTACCTGTCAGAATTGAATTGTCACAATTTATAAAACTTGTAATTTGTAATTACAATTTTTCAATAAAGCGGTAATTATTATTGTGGTACACACCTTCAACAACTGTAGCCTTTAACTATGAAGTGATCAAAATTACCTTTGTTATTTTAATTAAATTAACAGTAAACTGTTCTATCACTGGTTCGTTAATTTACATACTGTTCTGCTTCTCCATAGTTTATATTTTAGTTCCCCTTTACAGTTTTATTTAATAGTATATAAATAGTATAAATGATAATCAGATTTTTCTTTCAACAAAAGTTAATGATATCTACCACATAATGATTGATAAGTTTTTAGTTGTAATCATGAGTTGTTGCTCACTAACTTTAAAGTAGCGTCTAAAAATTCCTTTTACGTCCAATTTCATACTTTTATTTTTGGGTCAATTTATGAATAAGAAATATGTTTAGCAAAAGTATTATTAGCTGTACACCAGTGTCATATGTCATCAATGACCATTCCGCGAGAATAGATCCATTTATCAAATTAGTAAGTACACGTTGACACATACTAAAAATACCAACACCTAGTTTCACTAAATCTATTCATTGTTTTCCGCGAAAACTTACTTGTATCTTACATAGAGACAAAAATGAAAATCTACATTTGTCTATCAATAGATAGTGTACCTTAATTAAAATATTTCATATAAAGATTCGACTCTGTTAAAATTTTCACGAAAAAACGGTTCTTAAAAGTTGGGAAATCGAAAATAATCCAAAGGTTATAAATTTCAAAGTAGTTCCAACTTTAAAATTTGTGCGTTGTCTTCGTGACATATTTTTTTTTACAAACGTAGTCGTTTTATCTTGATTTTATTATTAACGCGTTGCAATAAATTACATAATAATCGTTGTTAATTGTTTTTTCGTCCTGAAAAAAGTTAATAATTATAGTACTCGCATAACAAAAAACTGAATAAGTTATAAACGCAAATACTCAACTTTATTGTCTTAAATCTTTGCCGTACACTTGATTAAGATGTTTCAGTGGATGTCTTACGATGCTAATTATGTTGCATTGTGTTCCAAAACACTTTTTTAAAATGTGTACTATGTCTACTAGCTTGTTTACTTTCAGAAGGCGGTCATCCAATAGTAATTTTATGCAATAGTAAAGTTTTTCACCATTTATGATGTAGTTACCATATTAGTTCTCAATGGCGATAGCCATCTTGACAACACCTACGGCCTCGCTTAAACTCGCCCATACAATATTTTATTATTATATTTGTGATGATTTTTTCAAATTACAAACGTAATTTTTAAGTCTATCGTGAAGTATTTCTGAAGTAACAGAAAAAAAGGCTGTAATATTACACTAATCTGAAATCGTATCAGAAAACCGACTTTAAAATTATGAACTCATGGTACAATAAAAACATTAATAAATGCTTTCAAAACACCTACAATTTAAAATCTGTAACATATTCCTTAAAATTTTTCTTTTCGTCAAAATTTAAGATATAATCGATCCATCGTCTGAATTCGTTAGTACGTCACACTAAAATTGCTGATAACACGGAAATTATACGCAATATAGTTTTGGCAAGCAAATATAAAGAGCGTTCCACTCTATATTAGTGCTGCTTAAATCCATAGTGTAGTTAATCTCAGATATGCAAATGGCAATATTAATTGAGGCATTTAACGTATAAATTTCCATAATTATACATAATTTATGTATGTTATACATATACATAAAGATTCAAGTATAATACGTAAATGTATGTGTATAATTATCATGTTATTTGGTAATATTAAGATATAAAAATGTTTTTTCAAGATTTTACATTGTTTTAAGGCAATTAAAGTTCGCTTAGTTTATTACTGTCTATAGTTAGCTACTGTTGGACTAGGATTGGTTTTGTATTACTACTAGTTACTGTATTGTATTACTACTTGTACTAGATACAAGCCACATTCACCACTAATATTTTTGTCACAAATGTCAAAATCGCTGACTAAAAATGCATAATAGCATACAATTAATATGATCTCTAGATAAGCTATTAAATTACTATTAATTTACTTTCCAACAATCCGCGAGCTCCATGTATGATGGTACATACTTCTATACATGCATATATCATCATACATTGTGCTTGCGAATTGTTGCAAACTAAATTAAGACTAATTTCATAACAATGAATTTCCGCAAAGTAACGCCTGATATTATCATCTAGAAAAGCTGTCCAAGAAATTTTATTTTGCGATATAATCGTATTCGAGTAAAATGACTCGGAATTTTAATTGTCTTATAAATAATTTAAATAATATTTTATAGTTGACTATACGATACAGCAACTTATACGAATTTGAAAAATTGCTAGGTCTCTTATCTGAAATCTATTTCAGAAATTTTATGAACATTATAATTAACAGATTTCGAGTGTTTTACTATTTTTGTTACTTTACCACATGCTGCGTATAAATCTAATAATTTTTAATCCAGTCCTTCCAAAGAATCGTGAGAGTGTTGATATTTTGAAATTCATACGTAACAGCTTAACATAAACTCTTTCGTTCTTTAAAAAGTTTCGTCCGTGTCTGCCTATGTAATATTACTTAAGGTGCAGCTGAAATAAGATAGTTTATTTGCTATGTACTCATACATAAAGTACCTTTCAATAAAAGCTGACAATATTGGAGGAAATTCTCATAAACAAAGATCCGTGACATTTGATTTGTCATTGATCATATACGAATTACAATTGTCAATTCGAGAATTATTAAAAGTTTAACATAAATAACTGGATTAAAAAGTAGATGTAAATAAAATATTGAACAAAGATAATAATTAATAGTAAAGACGAATATTGATGGTAATGAAAAATGATGGTTTTATCACGATAATTATTTGTTGAATTCTGCATTGTTTTGTTCACAATCTTTGTTTTTATCCATAAATTGATATTAAATTTATCAATTTCCCCTTACCCTTGTGTCGCTCGTCAGTAATCAACCGGGTAAAACAATTACGTCCGCGGTCGGTGTTTCGTGCGTGACCGCTCGTGTTGAAATTTCTTGAGCGCTTTCGTGCACGAAACACTGGCTTATAGCTATTAATTTATATGTATAGTCCAAATATTATAATCGAACGTATGACCATTATGTTCGATTTGACGAAATTTAACAGACACTAACTTAAGGTGGGAGTTGACGAAGGAATATTATAACGGCGTATGTGATCGATAGATGGCATATATTAATTAACTTTCGTAGGAATTCTAAAAATTACGTAGAATTAGATTATAATATATTGGACTCTTTTGGCTCGATAGCAAAAATTTACTTAAAATAACTCAAGCATGGCTTATCACTTCTAAACCGGTTATCCTACCACGCAGATATTAAATTCAACTGAGGAACCTCCGTGTTTTTTTATATATGTATAAATCTATACAGGCATACATGCTCATTAATTGATATTAATAATTAATACTTGTATATTATAAAATAAAGCTGTATATTATAAAATATCTATCTCTTTCATCGCGATTATCTCAAATATTCTCAGGAATTTTCGTGTGGTTTTCGCCAATCGATTATGATATAACACACCTATTATGATATAATAAATGAGAAAAAATAATGTTATTCGTGAACATAACGGAATAACGCTTTAAGAACATAATAACTTACATATAAAAAAAAATAATATACCATGTTTTTATAACGGACAAAAAAGTATAAACTTTTTCTTCTGCTTTTTTCACATTTATATGCATTGTCATCCACTTCTGAGCTATGGTCCAAATTTCAAGTATCTAACTCATCGGTAATCGGTATGTTTAAAATCAATTACGAAAAACCACCCGGACAAATAGATAAAAAAGTGAGTTAATAAAAAAACCTGATAATGTAAAAACGATACGAACTGAAAGCAGTTTACTAATTACTCATAATAATCGATTTGTTCTTTTTAAGGTTTGTTATAGATTTATAACGCCTTTCGAAGCCATAAATGGAACGCCATAAGCGATAGTTGCATCAAAATAAAAAACTCGCTCATATTTATGAATGTCTCAATACAGATCACACCCAGGATCAAATTAGTTCATATTTGTGTATGATTTCACAAAATAACTGATGTTGACACTTGACGACATAGCATTACTTTATAAAAAAAAAGTCTTAAAACTCACTAAAGTCCCACTGGCAAAAAATTATAGTTGGAGTGATGTGTGATGAGGTAAATAGCATTTCAATTCTAGTAAAAATGACTTGCGGGTCAAAATTGAAAAATTCACGGTGTGCAGAACTATATTTTAAAATCATTGTTTTTTATTTCCTCGGCATCCTATTTTCTCACCTTAAAATTTTAGCTTTTTATGCAAATAATTACACATTTTTAATGCAAATTAAGAGTAAAAACAGTGTAATATCACTGGTTTTTGTAAAGTAAATCAACACTGTCTGTAGACCGAAAATTTATCTCAATGTGCAAAATGCTTGAAAAGATTTTTGTGCAATTTATATTTCTCACTGCTATATAGTGACTCGACAATATAATTTAGTTAAGAGAATCCCATTATATTGAAAACATACTTACTTGTATATGTTTAAGAATACATTTAGTACATGCACTTTATAAAATTCTACATTATCTGTTAAATTACACAATTGTAAAATGATAACATATAGCCGCTGTTATATTCTGTTATAACAGAACCAACTTCCTTATATTGTGTTTGACATTTATATCAATCTAGCACTCTTTATGTATTCTTCAGCTTATTTATCCTTCAATTTCAACTTATTGTTTTTCTCTTAATGTTATTTAATGTTAATTTAATTAAATATCAGAAGCGTACAAGGAATGTTAAGTGAAATACAACGTGGTTGTTTCGTTGGGAAAGTATTTGGTAAAATGGTTTACGACTTAATTTTGAATAAATATTTCATTACATTTACGTATATTAGTGTTAGTATCATAATTAAAGTTTTCATTCGTACGCTTTTAAAAGTACATAATAATGTATTTGTTTGTGATAGAAAAACAATACTGTATATATTTTTAATGTCTTGAAAGTATGTATGAAAATTGAAAGCTAATAATTTGATTACAGTCCTGGAATTGTGTTATGAAATTCATTCCAAATTATTATTTGTAACATAACTATATATGATTTATGGTTATTGATATTTCCAAATAACTGTTAAAAAATAAATTCTAATACAAATTTGTAGGAATCAGTACTTCAATGAGCACGCTGAAATCTGTTTATTGTCTATGCTGATTTCTGCCTATAGTACATTATGGATTCCGTTCTTAATGGCAAATTTTTCGTGTTTATTAACTTCGATATCGAATTAAATCATTTTTACTTATCATCATTATTTAATACCAAAAAATTGTTGACTATTAAAACATCGATTAAAAGAAGTCCTAGTTTAACGAAACAAGTAATTTCAGTTGCTTTAATTTGAAAAATTTCTAGTCAATAACCAACAGGTACTGCCAGAATTGAAATTTTCAATTAAATTTATGCAAGTAAAAATTTTCTCTTTGAACGTCACATTGAACTGGAACTTCTGCAAATAATTTTTGGAAATTGAAGTACCGAGGAAGTATGCCTTAAACAAATATGATAATTTCCATAAATAAATCTAAGTCATTGTTTGTATTATCATTTTCCTTTAAGCCGTCCCGTTATGTGTTATAATTTAATTTTCTTAATGTTACTATATACTCTTTACACAATTAAACTTGTTGTTAATCGTTTTAAAGGTTAGGTGCATATATTAGTATTTTTGGTCATGTTGTAGATCCCAGTGTGCTATTTTATGTTTATCGAATATGACATCATTCGATGACAGTTTTTTAATAAATTCTTAGCTGTAGACGAGCACAAGATCTAAATCATTATTTGTAATAAAACATTGAAACTCACAGATCACAATAATATTGTTCTTTGTGAATAAATTAATATTAATTGATTAATTAATAACGTAGTAAATTGTAAACAACAAAAAAATTCGTTATCAGTTTCCAGATCCAGTATTTGTGTGGACCGTATTTTGCTGAATAATTAGAATTCTATAATATAGCAAATATGTAATTTTCGATACACAAATTTTTGTCGACTAAACAGCTGTTTTTGATAAGACTCTTAATCTCATAGACTTGGATAGTTTTCTAATATAATTGTTATTATATAGATTGTAAGGCTGCACGGGATCATGTGGAATTATTCATAGGTTATTACAGAGTGACATGATTTTTTAGACTTTTGGTTTGGTATTAAGGCTTTATTGTTAGTTTATATGTGAGACGCGATAGGTGAAACGTCAGGTCGCGTTTCTTAATTTCATTCACAACGAATATTATTTATTGCTTTTGTAAATACAGAAATATAAAAGCAAAATTATGTAAGAAAAACATTAGATCGTGTGCATTTATTTAAAGCTTACGTATTATTTTTTTACTTATTAAATTTTTCACTTACTGATATTCGATCTTACGTTATATCATGAAGTTTCTTATGTCCGCTGGTACAAAACAAAATAAAAGCCCACTGTCATCATATTGTTTACGTGTAATGTCATTTCATACATATGATGATACTAAATCGATACACGAAAATATATTTTTTATCACCTTGCCTTTTACACATTAATGTCTCTATATATTTTAAAAAGTTTTAAAGTTATTGTTACAACTATAGTAAAAAAAATGAATAAATATTTACTCTTCCTTATTCATTATATGTATATAAATAAATGTTCATAAAATACCTAGGTAAATGCTGTCTGACTGTTTTCGTCGAAATCCCCCAATTTAAAATTTAAAATTAACTTCCATACTGTCTAATTAGCTTTAGTAATATGAGGCATTAGCGTATTCTAAAACTTCAGTATAACTAATTAATTTAACTATTAATGACAATTAAAACCCACTGTATTCTTATAATATTACATGGAATGTCACTTTGTATTAAATCATAATTTTGTGTTGTTTTTGGAATGTAGCAATTTGTACCTAATTAGGTTATGTGAGAAGCGATTTGTTGTGAGACTCGATCTTCGTAACAATCCATCTGTTTCGCTATAAGACTCTGTTCTCAGAATGTGATAGATTACGGCCACTGCTTGTCATAAAGGAGTTGAACTATGCGAATGCTGGTGATGGCGGATGGGAACGAATTAAGTACTAATAAATATTAATAACCAATTATTGTGTCCACTTCTATATGCGAAGTGAATACAGGATAATATTGCAAATACAATATTTAGCTTCCTTTCAACACAACAAACAATTACATAAAAATATACAGTTATTACTTATATATTATTTCCATTGCTGCTATATAAAATTGATTATACAACAAAATAGAAATATTGCTGTAACGTACGTCGCAATGTGCTATTTAAGGATATAGTTAATATTCTATAATTGACAGATGATACTTTAAATATACAGAAAATTAGTATTCCAAATTGCTCGTCTCTTTAGATATAGTGAGCGGTCGTTAATTAATCTTTATAGTTTTGACGCACAAATTGAATCTGCTCGTGTAATAGATGTTCCGCATGCATATTATAAATAGACGTAAAGACTAACTTATGTTACTTCGTATATTGTAAAATCGTCACGTAAAGGAAATACGATTTGAATTTGTCAAATTTGTTGTCATCTAGTGTAAATTTTAATTATAATATTTTTATATTACTTTGGTACATCTATAATTTTTTAAGCTATTATTAAGTTTGAAATCGACTGCCCTCAATATATTAGATGTATGATAACTAGTAGCTGAGCACAAAGTATATGTTGTGAATTTTTTTTTATGGATTATTGACTAATATTGTATGACAACGATTAGATTTTAATTATATTTACTATTGCTATGAGATGCTAAATCCTTTGTGAATTGAATTCAAACTTCTAAATAAAGATAACGAATTATTAATCATTCAGTCATTTATTTGTTTAGGCATTAATGTGTCTAATATAAAATGAATAATATCTGTTTATTTGTAAAGGTTGGTGTTTATTAAATGTATTTAATCGTATATACATATATTAATTATAATATCGGTAATAAGTACACACCCAAAAATGTACGATAACAAGTTATTTAAAAGTCTAGCAGGTACTATGCTCTAAAAACTTAAGTCTCAGTTATGCTCGGCTAAAATGAATGTAATAGATAAAATAATTTCACAATTAAGATATCGTTTCCCAAGTAAACTATGTAAATTACTTGTTTTATTTTTAACCCTTTTTCTTCCTGTATTATAGCTATAGATCTACAAGCTATTTAAAAGTCTAGCAGGTACTATGCTCAAAAAACTTGAGTCTCAGTTATACTCTGCTAAAATGAATGTAATAGATAAAATAATTTTACAATTAAAATATCGTTTCCCAAGTAAAGGCTTTAAATTTTTCAACATAAAGATATGTTTTTACACAGGGGCTTCGAACTACAGGAGCGAAATGTTTCTCTTCATTCCCACTGATCTGGAATTAAAATTAGATGCCGAGCCTAGGCACACTTTGCCAGTTACAATGTAACATATCTGTTTCACACATATACTTCTAGTCCAGACACACTGATGCATGTAATTAAAACGTTCCAACTATACAAAGTATGTATGTATAGATCGCGACTATTGTTCAAGTATTCCATAAAACATATCTAACGTGCGGCAATCATTTGCACAGACCGTACCGCGGGCGAATATGGCCCTGTTTAAAATAAAATTTACAATTTAACAAATTTGAAAAAAAGCAAAGCGATATAATTACTAAATTGTACGATAATATAATATAACTTTTCCATTTGTTGTCTTGCACCTGTGATTGTATGTCGCAAATTGTAACGCATAATGAATAGGATCCGAGTGTCCAAATAGTATTTATAGCACCGGGTTAAACCAATCATCACCAGAAGCTTTTGCAGGAACAGTAGTGTAAACAATATTGACGATTAATAAAAGGGTTTCCTTTGCCTCTTTCAGTAAGTCTACCCATATTTAATCTTACGCCGATTCCGCGTCGACTCACCTCGGTTGACTATAAATCTCTCAAGTAGAAGGATGTAAATCGATTTAATAAACAATCATATTTATTGATCGCTTAATATCATAGAAAACGACTAGGTAACATGTATAAGCAAGAAATTAAAGGCATTCATATCTTATTTACTCAGTGTTGTAATTTGCAATTCGAGTAGAGGTACTGTTTTATGTATGATCCTGGAAATTCACTCGGCATGATGGTAAACTGTTAAAAGTAGAGGTAACGTACTTAATGCAGTTGGTTATGTATTCGTCGATTGAGTCGTTCGAGAAAAGGTGGAGAGGGATGGCAGGGACGTGAACGTATTACGCAACATTGACTTTTCAGAGTTTTAAAAATTATGTGTACAGTAAACGGATATTACTAGCCCCACCCAATTGCGACAATAAGCCTATACCTATACTTGTACTGTAGGGCTAAGTTGCCGTAGCCGAAATAATACTAATTAAATAAAGAAATTAATTAATACTAATTAATTAAATAAAGAAAATAAGTAATAGTTGAAAATTATGTTATATTTGGATATAAGGTAACTAAGTACATGTTCTATTAGTTGATATACTCAAATTGTTTATGATTACGGGTATTTCACGAAATCTAATTGATTTAAGTTACTCACTTGAAAAAATGGCTAACTATAAATGTAACTTTTATAGTGTTTTTAAGCTCGTGAGGATGTTTTTTACTTAAATTAAAAATTAAGCACCTTCGATTAATTTCCTTTTTAGTAGTTGTTAATTTCCATACATTGCATCATACACTCTCCTCCATAAGGGTAATATGTACTTACAATAAATATGATATATCCAACAAACTTACCAGTTCCTACCAACACGTGTTTCACCCCGAAACAAAACTTCAGCAATTGATCATCATAATTAGGCGATGATTATAGTAACACTAATCTTGTAGATAATTAGGTATGTACAAAAGAAAAAAGCAACGTAAAGTAAGTTTACATTATATCAATCATCATATTTAGAAAAATCTCCAACAACGGGGCAAATTGATATGAAAATGGATTCATTTGCAATAATAAGCTTTTAAAATTTGTAAACTAATTTACTTAAATTGATATTTATGAACCTTAAAAAAAATTGACTTAACGAAAAAAAGAGAAGTAGTACCTTAATTGCAAGAAGTTTTGACCTAACATACAAAAAATTTAATATTGTTCTCAACAATGTTTTTTTTTTTCATAATGGGTTATACAATCAGTATTTAATGTCGCCTCTTCTTGCTGTCGAATCTGCCTGCATCTGTATGGCCATACTTTTTATCAATCATTTTTAGTTATTTTATTAAATTTTCAATGAAATTTTGGCATAAGGTTCCATTCTACAACCAATGTAGTTTTGAAGTACCTTAGGTTAGCTGGTGCTGGATTTTTTTTTACATAAAATAAGTTAATGCTTGACAACAATCCCACCTGATTGTAAATGGTGATGAAGTCTAAGATGGTGAACGCACTAACTTATAAATAGCCTATTCACTCTCCTCTTGAAGACTCATTACTCATTAAGACTCATTTATTTGTTTAATTTGTTTTCCCAGTTTATCTCAAACATATTATTGTGAGTGGCCTCTGGGCAGGTACACTCCTATACCAGCTGCCTTAAGTTTTCTTCTAATCGTTTTGGTGCTAACTGTTAAAAACAAAAAAAAACTAAAAAAAAAACTTAAAAAAAAAACTTAAAACTTTTAAACTTGTCAAACTCCCTGTAGCTTGGTTTGTTTCTCGGAAAAAGTGCGGTTTCTGAGGACATAATAATCTGACATTTTATAAATTTGGTGTTTTCTAATTTTACGCTTTTAAGAGTTAAGCTTCAATCAGGCTTAGATTGAAACGGGAGTTTTCCATATGTTTAAAATCTATATACCGATAGATGCTTAATAAGTACATGACGTAAGTTTTAGTATGGCGGCAATTCTATATCTTTGTTTAGATATTTTTCGCCCCTACAAATTTACTACAATGTTAGCAAAGTTATTACAACAATATATTTTAGTGACCTCCTGGACATAAAATGTTTACATCAAATACATATAATATTTGGCTTTAGATAGTACAACCAAATAGACTAAATAGTTTAATCCTACGTTAATATAGCTTAAATAGGTAAAAGACTCAATAAAGGTGTGACATAAAAATTTATTAACATAAGCTACTCAAGGTAACTCAATAAAACAGTATCAAACTCTTTTCCCATCTTCCAGACGTGTTCTCAATATAACAAAGCCAAAGAGAATTTAAACTTCGGATACCTGTTAAAAAAGAAACTGAAAGTACATTATGATCCAAAACCATTGATTTTATTAATAGACTGTTTAGCTGATGACTACTTACGATGTGAGGGTCTTTAAGAGGAGACGAATTAGCTATTATAAGTTAGTGCGTTCACCATCTTAGACTTCATCACCACTTACCATCAGGTGAAATTGTTGGCAAGCATTAATTTATTTCATGTAAAAAAACAGGTCGAGCTGTGGGCTAATATCCAGCCCTTGGAGAATTATTAAGTCTGCATATATAATAATGCTCCCAACCTCGGAAATCAGGCCCAGGAAATCGTAGAGATCAATGAAATCTATACATTGACTGTTCTACATTTAAGCTAAAATTATGTTAGTTATAAATACTGATAATTTCCTAACAAAAATTATATTTACTACATTAATAATAGGAATAAGGCGTATCTGGTTGTAACAAATTCCAAATATCGCAAACCTGGTGGCTTTCAGGCGTAGGTGTGTAAAAATTTATTAATAAAATTCATTTAGAGTCGTCCAAAATGCTAAATGAATGAAATGCAAATTAAAATAATTATGCCAAAGGCTTTCTTTTAAAGAAAGATTGTTACAGACTAGATATTTACTTTAGAGACAAGATTGATTGGCCATGAATTTGATTTATACCCATAATGTAATGTAAAGTCTGTCTTTAAGTGGGTCGCCCTTAGTGGTCTCTTACCGCATCTACTTCCGGAGCCACTCACGGTAGAGGTTTCTTTACACGATGGGATAGTTTGAGATACGAAGTGTTTGTAAAACATAGCTTCAGATAAATTTTACTTCATTTCAGCCTGACGGTTTATGTAAATGATTAAATGATTTTAATGATTTTTTTTTTATTTATTTATTGATTATGATGATGACAGAGTTAAGCAACTTTGG
>PDGT01000004.1:903698-918286 GCA_003671415.1 Megathymus violae | reverse complement strand
GACCAGATATTACAGTGACCACATTGACAAAATTTGTTGAGCGGCGTCCAAGTTTCAGAGGCCACATTAAAGTTATTATTATTTCCTGTCCTGATTATTACCGCTAAATCGCAATCGTTAACCATACCGTCAGCCCTCGGACTCATTAGAAACTTTCGACGTATGGATTGGCCACTACAAACCCTGCACTGATTTCACAGGAGCAAATTGGTATTGGACGCTTCAGGTTTCCTCAAGGATAATAAGAGACCCGTCAAAGAGCTATGCTTATGGATAGAAACTATTTTTAAAAGATTTGGGTCAGGTGAAAAAATACAACGAAATATGGAAACACGTTTATTTAATGCAAAACGGCACAGTATAATACTTATAAATTTTTATAAAATTTGAATTAATTGCAGATATCATAACACAAGGCACTAGTGAATAATCTATAGATATAAGTATTTGAAGAATGATACACGTTATAATAATAATAATAATGTAATAAACGAAAAATTTAATAAATATATATCATGTACACCGATGTTTGAGACACCTGCTATGATCTGGAAATAATATTTATTTTTTAATACCCGTTGCAACTTAGTAAAAAGATATCTTAAATTAAACACATTTTCCAACTGCATTACCATGTAAGCATATACTCGTAATAAATAAATAGAAGAGACTTAATTTAAATACTAAGAGAAACATACATGACTGACCAATTCAAAACTTCCCTATAACTTTCCCGATACTCGACACTGAAAAAAGATTACAAACTTCTTTTTGAAGCTGTATCCCACCATCAGCCTGAAATTTGAAAATGCGACGATTTAGTTTTATATTTCAGCAATTAATGTACAATTACTTTAACGGAATAAAATCACGCAAAATAGTATTCGCTAATTATACAAATTCATTAATAATCAAATGCATGTAAAAAATGTAACGTTAAAAATAAATAAAATTGAGGCTTTCATAAAATTATACATGGTTATAATAAGTATTCATAAAAAAATTTAAATGTTATAATGTGTAGAGAACTGTTATACTTTATTATAATATATAATATTTATGTATGTATGTTCTTAATATTATCTGGAGCTTTATAAAAATAAAATATACTAAAATATTTTATATATATGGTAAAATACTAAAAATTATCCGGTATAAAAACTTAGGGAGTTGCTAATTATACACACGGTAAGTTACGAGTTAATTATTTTATACACACGGACAATTCATAAATCAATCAACGTTAAAATGCAAATAGAAAGTTATTATTCATTTCTTCTATTTTCTTAACTTGGAACTTCGCTTGTGATGTGGATGAAAATTAAAAACAGGAAGTCAACAAAGCTGGCTGTGATATGCTAGAGGAATTCATGTCACAACCACTGTGTTGACACCCGATTTTCTCTGCGTCCGAAAAATACATCGAAAAAGAACTCGCAGTGTCTTTCGGTCCAGCCTCCCGCTCATCAAAGCTGGCTGTGATATGAATCAAAACCACACATCACATCCACTTTGTGAGCGGCCGGCCGCCCTGGTGCCGCTTTACTCCTCTTCTGAAGGTCGATGACAGCGAATGTTCACTCTTCGCTCTTCTTAATAGTCTCTTGTCGAGTAACCCCACGGTCCGACTCGTCAAAAATGGCTGTGATATGATAAGTAACGAAAACATTTCACAACCACTTTCACGAATGGGCCGGGAATACAAACTTCGTGTGGCCGCAATTTTCGACTGCTTGCATCTTCGAACGAGTCGTAGAAGTCTCCGTAAACCGACCACATCAAAGTGGCTGTGATATGAACACAGGTGACATTTCACCGCCGCTTTGACAGGCTAGGCCCGAGAAATCATTATAAAGTTGCGATTGTGGCACGAAAGAATGGGGAATCGGTGGCACAGAATGGGGACGTGCTCATCAAAGCTGGCTGTGATAGTTACATAATGATCTATAACAAACCGACTTTGATGGCAAGACCCACATTTATATTTCCTGAAAAATCTTGAAGGAAGTAAAAATTCGGATTATTATCAATAGTTAATTAAACAAGTCATACACAATTTCATTATAGTCATGGGTACACATAAATAAAATACACAAAATATATGCTTGTACGTAAATATAATATTATTATGTAATTATAAATCAAACAACATCACCAAAAAAGGCTATCTAATTGTAACTGAAACTGTATCTTCGCATAGAATTTTAAATTACATTAATGGTGACAAGATTTATATTAGTCAACAAATGAATCAATATTCGCTAATGGCTTATAGTTTACAAGGAATATTAAATGCTAATTTAATTTAATTAAATCTTATGTATCTACGCACTACAATTTTTCCATGCTTTCTTTTGACATGCCAACTGTAACATTACCACGGTAGGTATTCGGAGCGTAACTAATAGGGACTGTATAATAACGGCCTAAGATAATTTTTACCCACCTGTGCGGTAATTATTCACTTAAGTTTACGATAATAACTACACATAGTTGCTATTACAGATACGATAAAGTACGGATTGGGCTTGACAATCGTAAAGGGAAAAGGATGTGTTAGTCTAGCACTTGAGCTGCAGATAAAATGAATCGACATTGTTACGCTTTTTAAAATTTATATAAATACATCTCGTTTTTCCCCTAGCCGTTATGTTCGATGAAAAAAAAATCATTAAATCTCAGGTGTGATGGTCACGTGTGCAGGAATAAAAATAATAGACTTGAATTTTTACTAAAGGCAATTGTACACTCATTTAATAGAGAATAATCCAAATAATCATTTTTAGTTTTGCCTGATTAAGGTCTATCCGATTCATACCTCAGTATTTAATACATCTCTGTACTGAGTAGAAAGCTCTACTAACGATCGGTACGGGGTTTGTGGCCAATTCAAGTGTGAAGCAGTACGAAGGTATGGAATAAAAATAAATTGGAATTACAAGAAATAAAAATCACATACATACAACCAAACGGCAGTTGTTTTCGATGACAATAGAAAATTATAAAACGTTTTCTTCTTAATGCGACCATCGATCATAAGGATACTAAAATTTAAGAAGTTAGAAAATATGTAATTACAATTATGCATCAAGTAAAACAGTTTTAATTATTCAGAAAAATCCTTGTACAATTGGAGCTTGCACACCTATAGTTGCGTTTTACAGTCCTAACCATGAAGTTAATATACTAGTAATAGAGGAACACAGTGTGCGAGTGAGATTTCGAGCTTTACGGAAAATCCTACTTGCGAGAAAGAGATGCTAGAAAATTTACCGTAGGACTGTTTTCAAACTATTTACCCTCCATTACTCTCCTGTCAAAAAATTGCTATTTGTTATTTAGTTAGTTTCACTTCAATCTTTCTATATTTTATCAGACTAAAAATAGTAAACATAATGATGTCGTGTTCAGTATTAAATTGTAGGGTTACTTATAACAATACACCAAACAAAGAGGCAATACACAGGTAAGTACTGATAGTGCAATACTGCTTTCACGATGCTTATTTTAATACAAGTTGATCTTAAAATTATATAAATTAAGATTAATAACATGCAGTAAATACTCCATTTTATGAATAATAACTTATTTTTCATAATTATGTGTAAGATAAAAAGATATTGTGTATGTGAAAATGATACCGTTTCGTGTAGGACTTGCACAAAATCTATGGATAAGTGGATAATTTTTAAATAGGTATAAATAAATATTTTTTGTTATACCTAGATTTGTTAATATTTTACCTTTTAAGTTTTAGTTTCAGCTTGTAAGCACATTGGACAGAAAGTAGATAGACTGATATAAAGGTGCATCTTTGGCTTTTGAATAGTATTAGCCCCTTAAATTGATAAATTTTTATATTTGTTATTATTATGATATGATAATAAACGGCGAATATGATTTCATTTTTACTGACAAATTTTACTTCTTCAAAGTTTCCTGTAAATGCAGGTCAAAAAGAAAAATGGATTCGAATGTTAAACCAGATAGGTAGCGTTGGTCACAAAGTTTACAGTAGACATTTCAAGGTTAAAGAACTATTTTGTTCTACGAAATCACTGACGTGTTAATGAAGAATGTATACCTCCAAAATTTGTTGGTTATTTCCTTTCTGAGGGCAATAAGTTATATCGATTTACATCAAAGAATAAATTAAAACCAATAAGCATTATTATTATTATTTAGTACCATTTAATCACGTTTTGTTTTATCCTGTCAAATAAGGTTAAGTTTAGAAGAAGCGAAGTAAAGAGAAGTTACTAGGATTAGCATGGTGTTATTAATTTAACATGTAATAATTAATTAAGAGAACGAATTGAATATAGCAAAGAAACCTGTGAGGGAATAGTCGACATTCATGTCGATAATGCATGGACTTGGATTTGACATCACTAAAAGTCACGCACATCAGTGTACTTTTCACACACATGCACATTTATGTTTTGGTGACGCGATTTTGAGATGAGTGTTCCTCTATTACGTATGTTAACTCTATGGTCCTAACAAGGCAGGTAGTTTCCAAATATTATTGACAAAACTACTATATTTCCCAAAATATTATTTTGATATATGTTAAATTAATGTTTAACTTAAATCTCACTTAGTTGTACTAGCTTTATCAACCCTAACTTACATCTCGCTTACTGGTAATTATAAGCTGGAACTAACGTTTAGTATCGTTGTCTTCATTAATCTATATTAGGAAACGTCCTAAGAATTTCCTTCTCAATAGACTTACTCTAATACTTCGCAGATTTGTTTTATATACAAGGCCGAACTGGTGAGACTATTGAGAATTGGCCCAAGTAACATTTAAATGTAGTAACTTTGTCATTAGCGATCACACATAAAAGATCCGATCATTGACCTTGTATAAATTTATTAATGAGGCCTGTCTTTATATGTTTACTATATATAACAACGCCGGTTAGAACTTTAGGTGACTATGATCGTTCGCTTCCCACGCCAGAGTTCTGAACCCAATTCACGCGATTCTTATCCTTGTGATGCTATATTATATTATAAATTAATTACCACTTGCTGTAACTGCATATAAATTTGTAATTGTATGACTCCGTGTAGTTTTCGGTCACTTATACCTTCCCAATATAATGTATATATTTTTGAAACGTATTTTTATAAGTATTTAATATAAACCAACGAATCAATCAATTATTTGTAGCGTAATGTGTAGGAGATTAAAAATACATGTAACTTGTGGGGTATATCTATTAAAATCATAAATTATGTAACAAATGTCATGTAACTGTAATCTTTAATTAATGAGTAGATTTCAGTACTTTTCCAAATCTAATGAAGCATAGGAAAATCATTTCTTTTTATTTTCATTCGGTGTAATATTTGCAGAGCAGATTCTACTCTACCAACACTCAATAAAGAATTATCAATTATGACCACAGGGCTGAATCTGATCCTTTTCTTTTCTACTTTACACTAATGAATTTCCGTAACAATTATGCGGACATTGTACTGTTTGCTGATAACACATCTTTGATAGTTAAAAGTAACTAAGAGTTTTAAACGCTAAAATAACGAAGTGTGTAAAATTTGTGCTTCGAAAGGTGCAGAAATCATGCATATAAAATAACGAAAAACACTAACTGTGGAACACAGTTATTTTAGGTGTCATCTTGGAACGTGAACTTCATTGGGGCGCCGCCCATACATCGGTTCTTGCAAATAATGTAAGTAGGTTTATGCTGCTACTTATGTCTTCCTATGGATTGGATTCAATATTCGTATTGCAGAAGAGATCAATTAAAGCTAAATATATTAACTCACGTGAGTGTTTACGGGAAAAATTTAATGAAATATACGTACTTACAGTAGCCTCTCAATACGTTTGTGGTAATTAAGTATTTATACGAAATAAATTTAATATGTAGAAACTGGAAAGTGATACACACACTCATGAAACAAGAAATAGGCATAATTTCTTTATCATCATCATCGTCGCCATATCAGCAGCACATCCATCCGCATATCCCGAAAAACATCCATATATTGAGCGTCGACATCGCGTCGATGGAGAGTCAAATACAGCGCAGTGTTCGGCGCTATCGAAAACTTTCTCAAAATAAATGAAATATCAACACATTGGCCGGTTATACTCTTAACTTTTCTCCGTCACCTGTTTTATGGTACGGATATGGTTTATAGTGGAGAAACTGCTCCGGAAGCTAACTTATGCGACGAGTTAAAGTTCAGCTTTTTTTATTCGGATTCGGTGTCCGTTCTTACAATAAGATTCCAAAGTTGATACGTGATTTACCTATTGGAACTTATTGTATAGCTGAATATATAAACGATAAGGACGCTTGGAAATAATAGTGCCTCATCCGTATTCGCGCAGGTACTTTGTAACTTTGTAATTTTCATATGTTAATTTAACAGATGTACTTGTCTTGTCTTTCGCCGTTTCTTTTCCACAATATTAAAGCACTTTTTGAAACGAAATTAAAACCAAATGACGTGCACAAACGTATTTACAAAATACCTAAATGATTAAATGATTTTGAATTTTAAGAATAACTTACACATATCACAAGTAGGTACCGATCGATATACAACTACGTTAAAAAACTTAGTAATCGCTTAACAGGATTCGGCTCGTTCGAACTCTGGTTTTCCCCATACTTCTATATGCCTCGGAGAGTTGGACGCTGCGTGAGATCGAAAAGAAAAAGATTGACGCCCTGGAGCTGTGGTGATGGAAAAGATGCTCAGAGTATCATGGACCGAATTCCGCGCAAATGTCTCCATTCTTAAGGAACTTGGTCCTCCTTAAGTTCTTCGGCCACGCCTCTAGGAGAGGCAATGACTCCATTGAACGTCTGGTGATGCAACTTAGAGTGGAGGATGCCAGGTCACGCGGCAGATTGCCCATACGATGAATCGACGAAATTATATCTGCTGTGGGCGGCCCATTGCATAAGTGTACCAAAATTAGGAACAACAGAGCGAATTAGCGAGAAACTGAGAGGCGAACAACATCTGTCAAAAATGCGACTACATGACGACCACGACCGCTCTGTCAAGAGTGAATCGATTTAGAAGAAGTAACAGGATTATTCTCTAGATTTCATCTCCTTGTCCAACTATCTCAATTAATATTAATATAAACTGTTGATTTTATTATTACGTCACACAAGACTATTACAGTTGTACATATATGTATGTATTATATATGTATGTGTTAACAAGCTGATGTTATTGACAGCAAACCGTCAAACTGTACTCCTCATTAATTTTACATAAATCGCACATCAGCGTAAGAATATGTGGTCTAACACATTAATAACACAAAACATCATATAGACATAATAAACATAAGTTTCGCTCAGCAATATGCGACGTTTTTATGGAAAGTAATGCGATACCGTTAGTCGCTACACAAATCGCATGATTAAAGAATGTAAGCATGCACAAATAATTTTTAAATAGTCATAATAATTTTAATAATTACAAACTCGTGTAGCGCATAAGGGAATAAAAAAACTCGAATTCTATCCAATCACATATGTAATATACTATAAGTATGCGTATTTTTCGATTGCGTATCTTTACAGCTTATATATTTAAACCATCCAAAGTATTACTCCATTCAATTCATAAGGAGTATCATTAATTATTAATTAATCTGTCCGACGTACAGTACGTAGTGATTTAATTTGAGTTACTTAATATCAAGAAGCATACAAAGCCAAAATTCGGGTACTTCGATATCAATAATCTGACTTCTTTCCATGCGCCTAAGCTCTCGGAGTTGACAGGTTTCCGCAGTCGTGCACAGAGGGAATTGAGGCAGAACTTTATTTCTTCTATTTGCTAAGCGCATTGAAGCTTTCGTAATTATTAAAGTTCACTAGTTCATCGAAGCCTGGCTATTTTCATTTCACCAGACTCATTCTTCTGCTATGTATCTTATACGAGTATCATCAATAAACTTCGGTGGAAAACCGATTTGTTACGGGTCATTTGCAAAACATATAATTGGATCTTTTTCGATTACAACACACATTTCAACTTGGCACAGACTATTTTGATACTACTTAATACTTACTACTTCTAAAAATACAAACTTTAAATGAGGTGTATGTTAACGGCCCTTTTACTATGTATATGCTTGTGATGAAATCACCTCAATGTGCTATATAGCATTAACAAACAAATATCAATTCTCGTGTCTGCTTATACGCAGTTGACCAGCAGGGTAGGCTATATGCCCTATACCCTAATTTTCGCTGGGATAAGGCTTCAGAGTAACAACGAAAATATTAAAGTAAGTGATTTACAAATTGAACAGTATCTATACTAATTATATATTAAATTTTGTAATGTAACGTGCGGCTTTGTTAACGCTATAGACGCCAAAATATTTTTGTTTCGAATTCATGTTTGTACGTGTACTGTGTACGTAAAAGGCTAAAACCTTTTTTCCGTTTCTGATTCATGTTAAACCGATTCTCCAAAACAATGCGGGGATGTATTTGTAATCTTAAAGCATATTAGGTTTACTGAAACGAGGGCGGTTTATTAATAAAATACATATTATTTCTGAATAAAGTAGCCTTTATGGATCCGATTTACGGAACCTAATATGGTCGAATCTTAGTTCAGCTATGAACTATCTGTGAATTATCTAGCTTCTATCTCCTTACCAGTCGTTAACAAGTTAAACAATTACTAATAAATTAATTAATTTATTATATATATAACCTTTATATTATATATAGGACAATCTTTGTGGCGCGAATGAACCAAACAATTTTCGTACAGGGGCGTAATTCAGAATCAAACGTTAGAACATTCCACGAGTTGCGCGTACGTCGGTGAATACTTTATTAACTGCACTGCCATAAATTGTTTCGAATTTTACAATTTAATTACAGAAATGCTTCGCGTAAAGATTATATTATCAGTATTATTATTAAGTCATTAATATTATTACTGGTATTATTATCTTTCCGTAAAGCCTGCCTGGTTAGCTACCACCCTCCTGCTTGAGTCAGCTGCCAAACGACTCGTTGTGTTCCGGCTGGGGGCTTGAGAGCCAGTTCTTTCTTTCTTATCTTCTTCTAATTTCCTGGCCGACAACGCATCAGCGATACCATTGGTTTTGCTGATGTCCATAGGCGACGGTGACAATTTACCATCCGGTGGCTCGTCTGCTCATTTATCGGCTATTAACATAAAAGGACAAAAAAGAGAAATCACAATGAAAAACTTATTGAGGAGTTTGGTGATCAAGTGGAAAAATTGCCAAAAGATACATGATTTTATTAAACCTATGAACAAAAGCTTACCTATAAAACAGTTTGTAACCTGAAAAACAAAAGTTTAAGCACCATCATTGCTGCGCATAATTACACCGCGTTCAATGAAGCAATTCAGGTTGGCAAAGGTTACACTACTGCTCAAACTACTACTCTCACAATGATGAATAGCGTATGCCCTATGGTCCGGACGCCACAATATCCTGTTTGACCTCAATATACAGGGGATGGCAAAATACACACCAAAACATCAAACGGATATGTGGATACTGCAGATGGCAAAATACACATCAAAAACATTAATTGGATATGTGGATACAGCGGATGGTAAAATACACATCAAAGTTATGTAACAAGTAATAATTTTAATAATTCTGAATAACCACAAATATCTTTTTTACGAGGACGAAGCCAACGAGTTCGTCACGGCGACTACCTTAGTCGTCAGAATAATACACAATTAAAACGCACTCTTTCGAATGATAACCAACTAAGGTGAACTAAAATCAGCGATACAAAACAGCACATAGCAAATTTGATTTCAGACAAAAGAAATACAGCTTTCAAGAAAAATAAGCGTTTTTAAATCATTATGGATAATGATATCAAAACATTAATGTTAAATTATTAATTATATTGACAACAGGCCAGGAATAAAAAACCGTGTTGGCGAAATAAAGTTGTTAACAAAAGTGCTCTTATTGTCATTCTTGATATAGTAGGTCCCTTACATTCCTACGTCTTCTTTTGGAACATACTTCAAAGCAAAAAAACGGCAAGTGTTGCGCGAGCTTTTTTAAAAAAAAAATTTCCACAGTGTGACCTACCCGCTGTCACCGCAATCGATCGAGGCACTGTGTACACTTCTACATCATAATATCACGGCATAGCAATTTAGTTTGTAAATCGTTACTAAACTAAATTGCATTCAAATTGCTTATCATCAGTCTTTAGGTAGTTTTAGAGAATATGTGTAAACATCTCTTCAAACTGGTATTTACAGAACAATGTAACATTCCAAGCAATTTGAATAATACCGTAGATTCATTTTATGATGTAGATAATTACATGTTAAAATTTAAAAATAAGTTACGAACTGCACAAAAATATTGTAAACTGATTAGTTAATATGTTATAAATTATAATAAAATATCAACCCAGTAAAATACGGTAAAGATATGTCAGTTAATTTTAACAACTTACATAGTGAACGGTATAAAAAATAGTTATGCATGACATAAACATGAGGAAAAATACATGGAAATATTGACATTGTTCATAAAAACAGGACCAAACCGTATATTAAATAAAATATTATATCAATAATTTATTTCTATACAAATCATTAATAACAAAAAGAAACTTAATAATGGCATTATTATATGGTGGGTATGACTAAGTCTCATTAATGCTATACTAAGGAACATAATTGACAACCAGGTGAAAAATTAAATATAGAAGTTCGTTAAGGATTAAAGCATACAAATATTATTATTAAATAGCAAAATTTTTCACTTTTCCTATGATATGGCAAAATAAATAATAAACGTAAACATTTATTATACACAGTGCGTACACACTTACCCCGTGCACTAGGATTCCCTGTGTTGCTAACCTAACCTAACATCCGGGTATTAACCCCTTGTTACAAAGCACGTGAGAAGCTTAACCCCGTTCATACTACAGTAAAGAAAATTCATTTACGAAATGTTTTTTTTTTTTTTAATATTCGCCTAGGCAACGTTTAGACGGCATAAACATAAATATTTTATGTTTATAAACGTAGACTTAAACATCATGTCTTAGTTATGACAAAAATCGATCCAAGTCGTTTAAAAGTTACATACATGGTCATGATCAAACGCCGAGGCGCACCAATTATTTTACAGAGAGATTAATTTGAATAAAAATATGTTTACTAAAACTCTAAATACTTGTGTAAAATACTTTAATTTTCATTGTTTAAATCTTCAATTGGATCATATGGTATGATCCCAGTTCCGTTTATCTGTTTACATTTATGACACGCACAGCGTTAACTTTTTTTTTTTAATTTCTCATCTTCATTCCAGACATAAAAAACGTGATAATCCCGAATTATAAACTTAATCAAATTTTAAAGGACACTCATCACTTGGTAATATAAATTGTGTTATCTGGTCATTCGGTAATTATGGCAGTATTAAATGGCTTAACATTAAATTTCACAGTTGTCCGAGCTTCACTGGTAAATGTTAGTTTCATTTTTAATTTTGATTGGCACTATAATAATACTCATAATAAAAATAACACTATACAGCATATTCTAGTAATTATTTCTATCTCTTACGATGTCAACTGATCGCAGAATAACAAAAAAATACGACTAATGTTACGTAAATATTTAATAGGTTTTACATTTTATTTGTAGAGACTCTGATCCAATTACTATCATGCTCTATAAAGCTACAAAGAAATTCTTACGTTATAATGTAACAGTCTCTGATCCACACAACTATACTTACATGCGTATAGTCGCATGACGCGTAAATGTACAAAACAGAGCGTCGTTTCGTTGTTGAATGACGAATATAGAAAATATTTTTAGATGAAAATTATTATTTTTTATAAAGATAACGATTGCCATGGTACAGCGAAACGAATGAATTTCACAATGATCAAGGGAATAAAAAAGGAAGTAAGTACCTGTTTCTCAGGACAATTAACGTAATCTATCCACTTTTAGTAATGCCTGTCTACCTATTATGTACAGATCTTTATGTTCGACTGCGTTTTTTTTGTCTAAAATTATCTTTACATCCATTTTTAGTGTAGGTATAAATATTAGTAAAATTTCACTTGAATATTTTAAAAATGTACCAATATAATACACGGTTGAACTTCATTAAAATTAAGAGTAATGCCCATCTAAACTATGACTCTCTTGGACAGACGATGATTTTAAATAATATGATAATTATCATTTAATCACTGAATTTGAGTTTCCAAATTCTGTCCTCATTATATACTAAAGGGATCAGGAACATAGGCACAAGTTATAGTATACTTGTGCTTATGTCCTGATGCCCGGGTGCATCTCGGACTTCGCCATACGGTGTGCCAGAGAGTAAGCAGAAGGAATGGCGATTAAATTACAATGGTATCTAATTACTCAAGCGCAAGTTTTGTATGGGCTACACAAAGCATCTCAACTATTTCATTAATTTCAGCAAAGACATACTGATTTTGAATCTGTAGTGTGTATCTTGAAATGGGTATTCTGAATCTGTATTGTACGTCATCACACGTCACGCTCGCGTCACTCGGATTGTTTTGATCCTGATTTTAGCTTAATACTGGAAATCTTAAGTTATTATTTTTTATTAAAGGGCCGGTTGTAATTCTTTCGTTTTAGTGGGTATCACACGGGTATTTTTCACAAATTTGCGAATTATATTTTCCAAAAGGCAGGTAAATTGAGTTTGTTAATTAGGTATAATCTACTGTTGATTCTTGATGTGACACTTAGGCATCTGCAAGTTCGTACATAAATTATCTGGATAACCTCAGAATACTAAAGTCATAGCCACTATTTAACATGAAAGTATTATTAAAGCACTGTTAAAGTGATGCAGCTACACTAATGCCTGCAAAAATACACAACAGAAAGCTCTTGATTACAAAACATGCATGGCTTTATTCAATTATTTCCAGGACAAAACCTATTGAATATTGTATTAATTGTATATGTTTCGATAAATGTAAACGATGCGGTAATAATATAATATCTATTGTTCGTTACAACTCACTTTTAATTTAATCAAGTTACAGAAATTTAATTACATGATTAACTTAAATTTAAGAGGGTTACTTGATTTAAACGGATTATAATATTATAAACACAAATAAAATACACTTTCGTCTACGCAGTGCAGATATAACATTGTTTAATAGATCAAGAGTTTACTTACACGTCAAAATACATGAATATAATTGTTATTTAATCAATACAATAAATGATTTATAAATTTGTTTAAAACTGACGAATAGCAAAGGAACTTTGACTGTTACAATAAGTAGGAAATGCGAAAATTGAATGATTTTTTTTAGTCAGCTTGGAAGAGATTCGTACACATTTTATAATGCAATATGATAAAACCAAATTATGGCTTCTTTGACGTGGTGTAACTCCATTGGTCAATAAAAATGTTTTGTCTACAAAATAGTGAACTTTAAGAAAAAGTAATAATTCAAAGAATAATTTAAAATCGTACTGATTTTTTATTTAATATCTCGCACATTTAAAATGGAAAGGAAAATCAATCGAGGAAATATTTTAAAAAATTACTTACCTGTTAAAAT
Source organism: Megathymus violae (assembly GCA_003671415.1). Classification (NCBI taxonomy): domain Eukaryota; kingdom Metazoa; phylum Arthropoda; class Insecta; order Lepidoptera; family Hesperiidae; genus Megathymus; species Megathymus violae. The sequence goes on along the minus strand of PDGT01000004.1, from coordinate 904,649 downwards.
GGGACCATATGATTGACCGACTTGAATTGAAAACTTACGGCCGATTCGGAGAATTCACGTGCTATTGTCACAAATGAAATGCCAAGAAATTGTGCAATGCTACAATACAATTTCTTTTTCAGTATCTAAATACGTTAAAACAGCTTGTCAAATTACCAACACTAACACATCAACCAATCAATATCAATTTTGGCATTACATGCCTACAAATGGAAGCGAATTCGTCTTTAAGGTTATGAACCAGAATTCAGATATTTTTTAACGTGGAATCACTTATGTACGTCTACATCACGTCACGAGATAAAAAATACCTCATCTGAAGGCTGGTTGAAAAACAAACGTGGCACCTGAAAGTAAATGACCTCCAAGTCAACACCAGAGGACTCACCAAATTTAGTAAGTTTGTAAACTATGCATAATAATTTAGTGAATGATCAGTATGAGTTTTGTCGTCGTTGCTCTTGTTTGTCGTATAAAATACGAACAAGCGTTGGGTTTTGACACCTTATTAAAATATGTATGTATAAGGTAGAATAAATAAACTAATTCCATTATAATAAATAATTACAGTATAAAACGTTTAAATATAGTAAATAATTATATGGTAAACGGAAAAGGAATGTATTACCAAGTTTAGATTTATAGTTACATATAGTTTTTCCCTGCTGAAAAGTTTAAGTATAGTTTCATTATAAAAAATAAATATTTTTTATTTAATAGACATCAGACTTACCTTAACTCACATTATTCAAATTATTATTATAACGGCGGTATATCTCAAGTATTGTTAGTGTACTGAAGAAATGATTTTAGTTCTAATAATATATGTCAATTTATATTTGTATAATGAAACTGGAACACAAAGAAAGATGAAATAAGTTATCCTATTCGTACTTCTGGCTGTAATCCCACTTATAATCGAAGTAATTTTGATTTAAATTAATATTTCAA
>PDGT01000004.1:871599-903669 GCA_003671415.1 Megathymus violae | reverse complement strand
TTATTGGAATCGACGCAATCGCTTCCATTTTGATATAGTACGCGTGAAATAGTACAATATGAAAGTAAAGTCAATCTTTATATAAAACAACACATTATCAAGAACATATACACACCAAATTTTACAACATACAATTTTTTTTAAGTTTTATAGTACAAACCTTCACGGTACATATTGTGAAAGGAGCAACGCAATTTTTTGATAAACTTTTAAAATAATTATAATGTACAGTGTAAATGTAACACAGAATATTATTATAAAAAGTATTTTAATAAATATCCAAAGAAAATTGGAATACTTGAACTCACAGAAATGGATGTATATTTCCCAGAGGCTTTAATCGAACTAATGCATTTATGCATTAATCAAACTAATGCATTTACTGGTTATGATGTTTAAAAAAATCAAGAACAGTTTATAAGAAAGCACCTCCAATACATATTATGATATGTAAAGAAAAATACCATTATCTAATAGGAATATTATATATATTCCAGGTTCTGTTTAATCATAATATATGATTTATTATTGTCGATCCGCGCATTTCATATTTCGTAATTTTAATCAAGGCATGTATATGTATATGTTATAAAATCAATATGTTGGCGTTCCCCAAACGCTCCTCGTACGTTGATTTTTTTATATATATATGAGTAGTACTTCCAGTACGTGCTAGTACTATGAAGGCCAAAATTAATCTTGAGTTTATTATCAGACAGTAATCAAAAAAAGCACGTTCCGTTTTCGAACTACACAGTTATTGTCTACTTAGCAAACAAAACGTTAAGTATGTCACCTTTTTTATTCACGATGCCGTACATCATAATTTAAGAAATTTCTTAAAAATAGCAAACCTGCTCTTGACAATTAGGAACACAGCAAAAAAAAGAGAAAAATCGATTAAACCGTTCTCGAATGATGATCTTCAATATATATGCAATTTTTATTTATATAGATATACATTATATTAATAAGTAAATGATCATAGTTGAGTATGTTTTTCGGTACATTGCTACTTTCACGTAAAATACAAATTGCTACAATAAAGCTATTGTTATATAATAATATATTTGCAACAAGTACCATACATACATGAACAAAAAAACAAAATATATTTATATAGCAGCATGATACATACCAGTATTTATATAGTACTACGATTGCAAATATAAATAAAATATTTAATTAGACACATTACATAGTATAATATGTGATATTTTGTGATGTTTGGCTTGGCTTGCCTTGGCTTCGAGTGGCTTCGCGTGGTTTGGGGCAGAAGTTACAGCTCGATCTACATGAAAGACAAGGTAGTGAGAATTTGATATATAGGACATCTCGCTACCCATGTCTTTCACGCAGAAAAGAGCTTTCGAAGGGGTTTGGCTTCTTACTCGAAATCTGACTGTAAATTGGCTGCCTGTACTGAAAAATTCCAGTTTATAAATGTACTTTAGAAAAAGGATCTTTCTATGCAAGTTATTATTATAGAGAACATTACTAATTTGTAATATATTGTCAATTAATAACGTATAAACGCAGGTATTATCACATCATATTATTTATAAACTGCATAAAAAAATACCTTTTGTAACTGTAACTTGACAAGTCTGCTAGTGATATAATTTATTTAATTTACATTTCAATTTCTCGGCCTCCAACTTGCACATCTCTTTTTATCATCAAGTATTTATCAGCGAGGTGATCATACCGTGATTGGTACTTCATGTTTAATATTTACGGCGTAATAAAGATTAGTGTTGTAAAAAATACTGTTTGTAAACACATTTAACGATTTGTTGAAACCTGTTATTATCTATATTAATAGCCATAAGTACCTAGTAAATGAGACACAATACGCGCTGTTTGTCATAAGATATGTAATTAATTGTAAGTGAATGAACTAATTTAGTTTATTTAGAATAGACAGGGTAAATATTAATCGATAGCAATTTGAACCTAGAGATTTGATTAAACTTGTTAGTCTGTGTGATAACAACGGGATAACACTTCCTTTACTTGATGTTGTGATGCAGCGACTCTGTCACTGCTGTATGTTAGATTTGCCTTTGTCCCTTATATATATTAAATGGGATAGGACATAATGTGACGATATGTAAGTATTCAAGACAGATATAATAAGAAAGAAATCAAGTCTGGTGCTCCACGCGGCAGTAGCATGGCTCCAGTATTGTTTTACTTTTTTAATACTTCCAAATTGCCATTTTTCCATTTCAAAGAAATAAAACTTGATGCACCGCAAGGATTGTTTTAAAAGTTACTACGTACCAGAATGTAAACAGATTTTTCCGAACTACTGATTGGTCATAAGGGACAACAAGACGAGGTCATAAAATCAATCAAGTAATAATCAATGAGTAACTATGTAAACTGAATTATAACTTATTTTATGTAAAAAAAATCGGAGCATAAGATACCAGTATATGTGTGTAAACAAAACGTTCATATTATATGCGTATCCAGCCAATTGCCTAGAGTTTTGTGAATAAAATATATAAAAAGTATTAGAATACAGGTATTAATAATTATCCTACAAACTGATTTAACAATACCGCCTAATCAGTCGGTAAAACGATCTTTAATGTCCTTAATAAAGGAAGAAACAATTGTAGTATTTTCCAGAATATTCCTTTGTTTTTGACCAACGCAAATATATTAAAAGCCTACGTAATTAATAATGTACCCCAATTTAAATTGCATCAACGCCATCTGACATGTGTGTGTGTCACACAAAACATCCTGCAGATTCAGATAATGTTCAATATGTAAACAGTAAAATGCGCCCCACCAGTTTTACTTGCGGGAGTGTAACAAAAATCCGAAAGTATATACTTGACCTCGTTTACTCAATTCAGATTATCAAAAGGACTACGCTAATTGAATTTCAATATAGCTTGCACTCGTATACAGTTCGACTTTGTGGAAATGAATGAAAAGTTCATAATTATTAAAGACTCGAGAAAAATCCGTCTGTATATATAACATAGAACTAAGTTCTTGGGTACAAGACTGCAATTTATATAAAGTATCCATATATTTTATAAATGGAGAAAAAACTTCCAGCATTCAAATTTTTAATGACAGGCCTAGAGTAAAAGCTCAGAAGCAAACTTTTACAAATACAAGTGCACTTTTGCAATGACTGTGCAAACTGGAACGTGGACTCATTTACATGATATCATCTTCCGACTTCAGTCTTAGTCTTTAAAATGTTTTTTAAAAGAAGTTGTAAGTTGTTCATGTCGGTGTTGTTGGGCGGTTTTATATTCATAATAGATGACACACATAACTATTAGTTATTTTTTCTTAATGTATTTTCATGTTGGAGCCTAGAAAATACGAATAGTGTCGAAATACAAAAAAAAAAGTACTGTACGGAAAAATTTCATTGATAAAGGTCAGTATAAAAGAATACGAATGGATTAGTAGCAAATTAAATAAACATACCTTGGCGATCATGTAAGCTTAGTACGGTTTAAATCAGTAAAAAATTAACACACTTTTTTGTTAATTTACCCTTTGCCTTGTTGAAAGAATAGTATTGAAACCAATTTTCGAGTCAATATAGCTTCGACACTTGGTTAACTCGGTTTAATCGGTTTTAAAAAATGAGTATAAAAACTATCGCTTTGTATGCAAGAGTTTGCAAGATAAAACGATTTTGAAGGTTTATTTCAATGATTTCATTATTTAACTATCTAGTAGTAAGCGTAAAGTATAAAATGAAAAATATTATAACGTTATACATAATAGTGTACATAACTCACTCTAAAACGATGACCTTACGACGATCAACATGGCCGACGGTGTAGGGAGGCGCTGGCCTATATTTTCTGACGAAGTATAAAGTTGCTGCCTTTAGGCACTGCGCAAACGTAGGACAACTTGTTACACTTGACACCATTACAAAATATCTTGGTTGCGGTGTCCAGTTGCGGCAACTACTCACTATTCCCGGCTACCCACTGAGCTTTCGATTAAATAGTCTTTATTAAAAAAAAATCGCTGCATTTACTGCTGTGTGGCATTTTGTATATGATTCTGCATAAATATTAAATGAAGACTTGAACTTTCCTTTTAATTACGATGAATAACCTAAATCGAATAATTATAATATATAAAAAAACATTAAGTGTTTGAATACATTCAACCAAAATTAATAAATTTGATTGAACTTTGCATTTTCATAAATGCTCACAGAGAAACAAATAAAATTTATTTATGTTGCAAATGAAGTCAGTTGCTGACTAGGCAGTAAACGTATAGTTAGTTAGCAAACAATGTGGCTCGCTTCACACTAACACATGGTTACCGGCTTGAACTGTCAGTCACCGACTGTACATTTGAGCAAGTGCTAGCGCACAAAGGTTAGACAATTACACGTCATATACGCTTTTAGGTATTAACAGCGACTGAACACCACGTAAATTCATTGGACTGAAATTAATTTGTTTCGGTCGTAGTGACAGATTTGACTACCGACACCAATCAAATAATAAGTATAATATACAGGCCCTGTGGTATTGATAATAGGTTGTCCGAGCGTGATATATTATCGAAATTAAAAATAATCAAATCAAACGATTTATGATATTCGATAAAAAAAACTCATTTCATATTTTATACAAATGAGTTTATATTTAGTTTTTTAATAAATAATATTTATTTAACCTACTACAACTCAGCCCTTACTCATCCAACCTCAATTCCTGAAATAAATGGAATCTTTTCTATTAAATACTAGCAGCCCATCCAAACTTCGTGCGGATTGAACAGTATATTATCTGCTGTAGAAGATATTATGCTGGTATTACTTACTAGTCTACAAAAACTATTAAACAGAGAATACCATCATCTATCTAATGTATACGAGATATTATCAGCCTATATCCATCCGGAATAAGGTACCTTTTATTCTTTTACCAAATGGTAAACCAATTCTCTACATAGATACCAAGATTCCGGGGATAAGCCTTCATAAACTTACATAATTTACAGTCACCCAGTATAAACTTTAAAATGATTCCGTCGCCAAAAAAGTTCAAGAACGATAAGCCATTAGAAGCATAAAACAGACATAGGCCACAATTCAAATTGATAACACATACTATAGTTCACCCTTGTTATTTACAAAGGATCTTAGTAGTTACTATCCTTATGTGAATACACAAAGCCATTTTGGAACGAATTGGGAATTTCTTGTTTCGGTTTAATGTTTAGATTTGTACATCGATGCATTAAGAACTTAATAGATACACAGAAACTATACAACTATGAAACAACATTTTTTACGTTACTCTTGACTCAAATTTTATGTACGGGTTACTGAATATTGATGTCCTAAGATCATTACACAAAATTCGTAACGGCATCATAAATGACAGCTTCGTTTAAAATAGAGTGATTCCAGTTTAAATAATTATGTAGACATTTAGATTTTTTATTATTTTAATATACCTAATTACAACAAATTAATATAGGTAATAGTTAACTTAGATTAATTTATTTTACGAAACACATTACACATTAATTTAACTGAATTTTGGTAAAGAATGTGGGATAAATAAGTATTTTTTAAATAAGGATAACAAGAGAAGGAAATTTCACGATTTTTATTCGGGGATTTTAGCAAGAGGTATTACCACTACATGTTAAATACTTGATCGACATTAAGTAAACAATATTCTCAACTTATTTCGATCTGTGACTTTTGTACACTACTTTCACAGTTATTTTGTAACATAATATTAAAACGAAAAATGTTAAAATTCACGTGCGTTTATTATATAATTTAGTAGATTTCCCTTCAATAGAAACATTTTGTCGTAGCATTCGTTTATTTTAGCTACGATTTCAATCGTAAAACTCTATCAAGAAACTATATAAAAACTATACAAATTTCCGTCTCGTCTACTAGTCGAAAGTAGCTAACAAAGAAAGAATACATAAAGCCCTTTAAAGAAACGCAATATTTTTATGGGAAGGTAAAAATCATTTTCCTTTGATAAGGGCGATTTTCCATTGGATGAAAAAAGTAATATTGTGAATGCTGAATTTATTAATAATCTAGTAACCCAATCTCGATTCGCTTTAAACAACGTTAACTTATAGTGTCGTTAAAACATCATACTCTATACTAACTCCATACTAAAAGTCAACTTCTGTTACGCAGAAAAAGATTGAATTCATTTGATGTCGTAACAAACAAATTAAAAAAAATATAAGTTTTGGCTTCTATATCGATAACAAAGCCTACTTACACTAAAATTATGGAAACAAAGGTGTGATCGTATTTAAACTATTTATTAGTATACTGTATAACAGTACCAATGCATTGCATTCGCTTTTTGTCACTGATAACACATTAAGATTTTCGCTTAGTTTGATGTTTAGAAACGTATTTACTCCATTCATTGAATATATTTTCATATTTTTAGCACGATATTATTAACGGAAAATAATGTTCTTACAAAACTAACTGATTGTGATATAAATCAGAAAAATCATAACATAAACCAACAACTCAACAAAGACTGCAGGAACAACAACGACTTTTAAAAATAATTACATTCGATAGCGGAAAACGTCTTGTCCGTTTTGGAAAAGACTTCACGGATAGATTTTTTTTATTTAAATATTGTGAATATGTCACCAGTATAAATAAACATACCCTCGTCCACAGTAAACCACAGAAGGGTGTGTATGCTACGTCTTAACCGTAGCCACGCTCCGCCATTCTATTGAATCCACCGGCTCATTGTGCGAACGGTGTTAACACGATTGTTGACTATTGAACTGATGGATATTGCGACTGCGACTTTACTGATTAATTTTTGATTGCGACAATGTAATTTTCGACTGTTTGTACCTATTTTGTGAGCAAAGAGAGGGGTTAAGCCACTTGACACAAGCTTATCTAAACATGAGAGATGTGACTGTTTCAAAGTTGTAAGTTTAAATTCATCGTTCATAACTTTTTAGATTAATTAGTAACATATACCCAGTCTGCATGTTTTATGTAAATTGTGATTTCCAATTTCAAAAAAATATTTATCTTTTCAATTGGATATTCGAATTTTACTGATAGTCATAACTCAGACACAAAGGAGACTAACACAATATTTGGCCAAGCGTAAAACAAAATAAAACTGGTGTCTATTGAAAGTTACCATTTAATAAACTTTGTCTGAAAATTGGACTCATTTCTATAATTTATAAACTGAGCTATTACAGATTTTGTATAAGTGAGGGTATGGTGATTTAAAAAAAATTAATCATCAACACGCAAATTAAAATAAATAGATTACAGGTTCATTATTAAATTAAGATTTATAATGAGTCGTAAAATATAAAATATGGCATGATAAATTATTCAAGACACAGATAGGTGAGAACTACAATATAATTGTACCTATACAGCACATTGCATTATGCATATTACTATATTATTATTTGTATTTTATTATATCCTGACACAAAAACATTACGTCATAATACAGTGATCGGGGGTCAAAACTTTAAAATGAGTGAAGTGACGCATTAAAGCTGTCATTGTTTTTTATGACTCGGGCAAACGATTCAATTCAATAGATTGTAAGGATAAGTGGGTCAAATATATCGATTTTTAAATGTCATTCGATTAGTATACCTTTTTTTTAACAATTTTTACTGATTATCATATTGATTGCAATAAAATTGAGTATTGATGAGTATAATCAATTTAATTCACGAATTTTTGAATTTATTAAAATGTACAATTAATTTATCGATCAACTATGGATGCATAATATTCGATTTGATTATAATGTAAGTATTCTATATATTTTTTGGCTTTACTATTCACAAATATGGGGGATGGTTCTAATCTATTGTACTTTAAAATAATATAACCTGTTTTATAACACATCACTCAACTTGTTTCGCTTAGGTCAAAAGTCTCAATATCCTTTACGTTATACTTATAACTGCCTACATTACCTATATACCTAAATTATATGTTTACAAATAGCCTCCATAAACTGTTAGTGTAATGTCCCCAGCGTATTTACAGATAAGAAAATTGTCCACCACATTTTTTAAACTACTTATATATCATACTACATATATTATTGTATTACGTAATAATCATAAAATATGCTTGTGTATGATGATTTCAATTTTGAATAAATTAATTATATACGCTATAAATATGTGGCAATTACAAACAGGAACATATAAGTAAAAATATAATGAATTAACATTCATTCATATGTATGAAAAAGTAATACTAGTCTACACATGCAATATGATATGAATTTTATGAGTTTTACGGTAAATGTAAGTGACAATTTCAATTAAATTTTAAAAGGGTTTTAACATCTCAACTTCAGCGAATGATATACTTTACATTATTTATTGAAAAGCGATATAGCAATAAACATTTGAAAATGTTATAAGAGATCTTCAGACAGTAATATTTTTATTTACCGTAAATCGTCATAATGATAACGATACACCAAACTCGCACATGCTTTCTCGCTAGCTAGATACATATAGGTGAAACAAGTGAAGACACGAAATGATACAAAAAAAATCAAATAAAAATACACATGAGCAACACACGCTAGGCCATTCTATATTGTGAGTACCTACCTGAAAATAAGCTTCACTCTTGATTGTGTTATGACGTTGCAGAGTTGAAAGTATCAGACTGCACTCTGCAAGCTGTCAAAATTACCCAAATTCTTTCAAATCATTCGGTTTACATCCAATTGCTTGAGCCCAGCACGCTTGCATACCTGCACAAAATAAATTCAGTTTCATTCGCGAACGCTGACAATTAAAGTGTATTGAATAAAGCCAAATCGGTTCTATTTTTCAACCAAATTAAAGAGTAACAAATATAAAAAATAAAATAATTTCGATAACATATAAGACTCGAAGAATATAAATAACAGCTGTATAGATATCGGTAATTTCTATCCAATCACTAATACAGCCTATACAAATAAATATAGAATTGAAAAAAATCGCAAGGCAAAATTGGTCGCTTATAAAGACAACATTAAGGTAGCGATACATTTTATACAATCACAAGCAATAAAATAAATAATACGGAAGAAAAAATGTAAATACAGTAACTGAATTTATATTTACCTCTTAGATCTGGATCGAGTTAGAGTATATACATCTTCGTAGGGGAGACAGACGAACCATAATACCGTTGGTGTAAAACGCGTAAGTCTGAATATATGAAATTACCTGAAACAATCCAGAAAAATTTCTTTGATTTCAGCTCTTGACACGCTTTCTAGAGTTTCAAACATGGTCATAATCTAACAAAACGCACAGCTCAACATAGCAATTGCCGCATTAACAGTTTAAAATGGTATCGCACATATTTTTATTGATACATACAGCTCGCGCAAAGCAACCGTTGGACATAAGTATGTCTAATTCTAAATTAATTGATTCATATTAATATGTTATAAAACTTACCGATCAGGTCCGCAACAGCACGAGTGAGTGATATTGGGTGAGACATCTTTGATCGCTGTTGACACCGCATGGTACCTGTTGATGAAAAATAATACCTTATAAATATAAATCTGTTTTAATTTCATAAAGAGAGAGTGCGAGTTTTTGTATATGCGGAATGTTATCTTTGGAACAAAGGCATTTATTTGAAAAATTATATTACAATTTGATAGGTAATATTCCAGATGATGATAGTATATGTTAATAAAATATATATCATGTAAAAATAATAACTTTTTCAACCCGAACGAAATCGGAGCGGGCGGCTAATCTATATTAATAATATTATAAACAAAGAGTACGAATTTTCTGAGTTTGTATATATGCGAAAAGTAATGTCCGGAACCACAGCACCTACTCGATAAGTTCTTTTACCATTTTAAATGTACATTATTTCCGATCAACATATTAATAATTTTATTGGTGATCAAAAACGATATCGGGTAGGGTCACTAGTAGGTATAATAAACATTATACGTTTCAAATCATATGTGAATTGTTATTTGAGTTAATCGACAATACTAGTCTTAAATTGAACAGCTAACTCGGGAATGCTCTAAAATAATACAGTACTTAGTTATAAGATGGGAGTAAGGCCTTATACGTCTGAAATAAGTGAAATATATTATTATTCAACGTAAGAATATTGAAAATGGAATAGCTATAATGTTAAAATAATAACCCTTATTATATAATAATGTTCTCAAATACTAAAATTACAAACCGATATTTTAAGCTTGTAATTGTATTTTGAGATCAGACATTGTTATGTTTAAATAACTACCAACAACAATAATGATTCAAGTTGCTTCAAGCGACTTCGTATTTTGGTTTCGAAGAGCACAGAGTAAGCCAACGACCAATATATACAAATAAGGCGTCCTTTGTAAGAGTGAGGATACCCGGGCTTTGTGTACGCTACGCCATCGTACCGCTATGATTTCAACGCATAAAGTGCCACGCAAACAACGCTGTTATGGTAACGCAACGTAACTTACCTACTACACTATCGCAATGTTTCAATGATGAGTGTATCGGTCCGTTCCCTCCGATAGTAGTACAAACTTTGTACTACAAACGGCTCTGCGATGCAATGTGGCTACGGCGATGCCGCATCGCTTCATCCCTCCCCGCTTCGTCTCTCTGTAACCCTCGTTCGCTACGCGAGCGTAACCTCATCACTCAACCGACGTCACATCGCATCGTGTGACATGACAGTATCACCAATATGGTTAACGACGTACCGACACCGCTCAAGCGTTGTATCAGGACGGCCACGTTGCATGTGGCTTCACTGACGTTTTTAAGAATAGTATACGATCCATTGCTATTCAAGCACATTTGTGTCTGTACCGTAAAGAAATTTTACATTCCTGAATAATGTAGTTTCAAGTGCTGTCGCTTCTTGTTTGTGGCAGACTTGTCAGTAATGGCCGATTTTTGGACAGTGTACAAACAGTCCATTGTTCATTATCAAAATAATATAACATCTGTTATATAGACTTTAATAAAAGATTCATGAAATCGAATTGGATAGCAAATAAAACAACAAGCCTTTGAGTACTCAGTACTTCGCAACACGATGTTTAATGTTATTGACTATTTTAATAATATACCCGGTCGGAGTAACCAACAACTATTACTCCAACTACGCGCGGCACAACTCGTAATCATATACTTTGTGGATGAAATGAAGGGACAAAGTGAACTTTATCCCGTGCTTATAAGCCCCCTTTTCATATCCGTGCTTCTTTCGCGATACTGCGCAAGATAAACCGCTCTCTACTCAGCTAGCTATCCTATCAAGAATGATACTTGCCTTACGATCGCAAGATGATAGAACGCTATATTGAAGCTTTCTACATTCAAGGAATCGATGGAACAGCGCACGCGTAGTACGCAGAACTGGCGCTCATTCGTGGCCTCCTCCTTCCCACGCTTCCGCCCCCACAACTAGATTACTATTTCTTAAATGAATTTGCGCACGGTTCGACGTCTCTGATGCAATTTTCCTATCACAAAGTACAAAACAATCGAAGACCCAGGACATTATACGTCAATGGAGGAGATTTAATGCAAAAAATTGTTATTTCCTTGATACATAAAAATGTAAGAAAAGAATATGAACAAAATTCATTTTAGTTTAAATTACTGAGCAGAAAGGACTACCAACCCAAATACCTATGGATCAAGTAGGCCAGATGAAATAACGGTTACGTAGAACATTCCATAAACTGGTTAAACCATTACATTACAACAAACCGTAAAGACACTAATCTGACACCCACTATAAAAGTGCAGTTTAGTCATCCTCGTAAGCAAAAACAGTAAATAAAAATACAACAAAACACCTGTGTGAACAGAGCAGTCAGCTGAGACTTTATGTATATTTTGGACGAGAGACTACAATACCTCCCTGACCTCGGATAAAGCTAACGGCCTCGGTGCATTCGCCGTAGCGGGTTCAACGGCACTCGTTTTTTCGCCAACTTTTACAACCGACTGCGCCATTCAAGCCGCCGCGCCGCGGCTCTCTGTCTGAACTCATAATGCATTGGATTAAGAGGGTAAACGCCGCGTAGCCTGCTTTCAATAGTCGTTGATCTCAATGGATAAATAAACCGCAGGACAATGGCACAACACTTAAAATAACTCTGATTGATGTTACGACGCGCACGATTTTAATAAGGATCTAATAATTAATGTATTGTTATGATTATAACAAACATTAATCATTACAAATAAAAATAGACTTTAAAAGCAAAAAATTAGTAACCAAATAGGAATTAAAAAATCAAACAAAAAATCTTCCCCGATGTACCTACAAGTTTGTTGAAAAATATATCTATATCGTCTGTCTGTTTACTTATCAAATTACTATACGATTTGAATATATTTGCACAGAATTCGCTGTCTTTGTTAGAAAAGACGCGATTAAATAACATATGTAAAGTAAAGTACAAATATTGAAAGAACTGTAGCATCGAGTGACTTTATATTAAATATTAGCAAACCGCCCTCGCTTCGCTTCAGAAAAACTACGCCTTACGGTTAGAAATAGCACCTGCATTGGACCAATAGTAATAATATAATAATAATAATTTTTTCCCTTCTATATATTACAAAATTACTGCATGACTTTTTTATTTATGGATGGATTGAAATGAAACAAACTTTAAATACTATTTAACGCTTACTGCAATACACTAGTGAAAACCGTAACGAAATCGGATAAGCGGTTTCTGAGATTAGCGCGAAAAAACACACACACAAACAGACAAAAATTCTAACAACTATAACTTTGGATTCTCTTGCGTTAATAAAGCCTCCCAGTAGTCGTTTTTCTCATATATATCCTTAATATACAGAAAGCGGTCAGTTAAAATTTTATTATATGTATAGATAAAATATTAATATTAACTCAGTGATAGGCTGCTCAAAATTCACAAAAATATTTAAATTTTAACAGTGTACCACGTTAATTTAATAACATACTTATATTAGCCTCTAAGTAGCTATAATACTCGATAAACGGTGTAATCTATAAAGTAATGTCAAAAAAATATAACACTGTCATTGGTTTTTGTTTATCAGTTATGCAGACGAAAGCGCACCGACCGAGGCGACCTCCAACAACGACGCCTCATGATAAGATTACTGAATGAGAATGACCTGCCAATTTATTATTTTTGTTCACAATTTATTTACATTAGTTTTTACGGTAGCTGGTAATATGTGCCGCGCAATAAAATAATACATATTACTAATATACATATATATTTTATAAACAAGTTTCCTTCAACTGAAACGTAATATAATTAATTATTAAGTAACACTCTATATGACGGACTATGATATGTCTATACCTACTATAAAATGGATACAGTGCATAGTAGATATCAAGAGTGATTTAGTTCATTAAATTTAATTGGTTCAATGAACTCCGTGCTGGACATCCGTGTTTGTCGAAAACGTTTTCTTTACTCGTGCCTATTTATGGACTACGAGTATTGCAAATATTGAATATGATATAGCATAACGCTTAGATCACTGCAAAATTGATTTTTTTTATCGTTAAACAGTCTTTATTACTATATTAGAAATTATTTTATTTTATTTTTTTAGTGGAAAATAGCTTTTTGACATTGTCATATTTGAAAGAAATAAAAACCTTATTTCATTATATCATAAAATAGTGGCATATGAATCTTAATTATTATTTAATTACATCAATTTTACAAATGGTGTGTCATTTATTTCAATAATATTATCTTAAAAAAATAGCCGAGAGGTTAGACTCAGTTGAAGCCATTGTTGGTCGAGATTTGAATACACATAATCCATAGACTACACAGAAATATGTCAAACGAAATTAATAACAAATTTGTATTAATTTATGACATTATCACTACCATGATGACTTTTTGTTATGTGCTGTAATTCTGAAGCATCAAGTCTTTTTGTACCACAGAGCCCAGCCAATTTAAAATATTTAGCAGAAATTACCTTTTTAATGTGCTTTTTCATTTTTGCATTCACTGTATATGGACTCCATACATACATATATATGAATATCTTCCGTATACATATATTTATTCCGTATACATATATATATTGTATACGTATACATATATTTGAATGATAGGGCAAGAATAGTAACCTAAAATACGTACACCTAGCCATGATAATCTACATGTTCAAAACGTTTCAAAGCTAATTTTTACAAAATGTTACGTATACACTCAAATTTGGCTCAACATAATGCACAATTTCAACCTATCAAAGTACGCGATATGAGTGTTACGCATTCAGAACTTAACGCTTGAATAAAATACAAACTGACCCTCAGCGTACTACTTGATCAACATATAATACCCGTATGAATCAGTACTGCATAAATCTGGCCGCGGCGAATTGAAACGTACGCTAATGAATCGATCTATCGGGTCATTCACTATGTCCATTGAATTTCTGCGCTGCTATTATTATCTAAATTGATGAGATGGCTACGAGTGACGAGTGCTTTATACGTTCTATGTTGTATATCATGCAATATTGTTTATCACACCTATGACGCTGGTCGAGATTTCTAGCTCCATTTATGTTTCACTTATACTCAATTACTCGTGTGCACGTCCACAGGTAGCACGTGCTCTCGTTTATTTAATAAGTACCTATTATGTTCATAATTAAACGCTAAGGTGAGAGTATGTTTAAATATTATATAATATGTCGTGTGTTCCTAACCGTTTTATATGTTACAATACTTTACTAAGGTCATCAGTGCAATGAATTAAAAATTGAGGTTAACTGCAATATATGTTAAACTATTCCTATTATAAATCTCAGTAACTTGTCATGTCTACTTTAGGTTATTTTCAACAACCACAATGGAAAGTCATAACGTTAAAAATATTAATTAATTGCACAACACTTAACATTGTATAAATCAATTAAAAGATTTGTGCACTTGTGTACAAGTGTGCATAAAATAAATTATTCACTCGGTATTCAATATTTCCTTACTATTACGAGAATAATCGGTAACTAACTCTACTACGCATAGAAATGTGTGTATCAATCAATCAGCATGTCATTCATTTCATTAAAAAAATTGGTCTTAAAACTAACATCCTTCATCATTTATCATGTATCACAATGTACCTGTTGCACTATTTTTACAACAACACTTTGGTTACGAAATAACATGCAGGAATTTATCTGAATCGGAAGAATAAAATATATACCTAGTTGAAAATATCAACGTTCTACAACATTCGTTATTTATATATTTAAAACGGTGACTAATTTATCAGCATATACATAATATTGGTGGAGTCCAGTTATTCGGATACTTTTATTTTCATTTATACATATTTAATACTAGAAACTATACGGTTTCGCACGAATGATATTAGTAATAAAGATAATATGAAATTCACCTACAACAACCCATTTTTAATGAGATTTTCATACAAAAATACCATCAAATTTCCAAAAATGTTACCTATACTGAGATCTGTGGATTGGAATATTAATTGGAAATTTTAATTTAAATAAGATGTGTAATCTTTAATTCTGATGTTTCTGTCTGTCTGTCTGACCACGTATCACACTAAAACCACTGAATAGACTTAGGTGATACTTGGCATATTTAAGTCATAACCAAGGATACTTTTCATCTTAGGACATGCATCTGTTTCCGAGGGCTAGGAAATTAACATTAATATGGACATTCTATTAAGAGGATAGTAAATAAAATTTGGACTGCCTGGTTGCAACTATTATAATAAATTAATGTTTCCAATTCATAGAAGTAAGAAAAACCCATTTCTAACAGGTAGTGCTATTTTCAAATGTAAGGCATAGGTTTTCTGAAGCGAAGCGAGAGCGTGTTACTATATTCATATAAACCTTGTAAACACCACAAAAAATCTGCCATATCAGTCGAGCCGTTCTGAAGTGATTGTCTTTCATGTATGGGGCAATTAATTTTTATTTATATAGATAAATATATGTTGGACATAAAGTACAGACCGTTTGGCACATTTTGCGTGAATTCTTGAGCGCAATACCGTGACATCGTATCAGTGTGAGTGACAACTATGTTTGCTACTCGCACTTTCACTGCACGCGAATGGCCTCGCCTGAAACAACGGAGGGTGGTTAAGTGCGACAACATACGCAGGCGCACACAGTTTCTCACACACCTGTGGAAGCTAAAAGTGAAACAACACGCTGATTTCAATGCCTCGGTGGCGTGGCAATTACGGCGAGAAAAAAGTAAAACTTGATTAACCGTACGACAAACAATGAACTGAGACTGCATTCGAGTTGCATTTTAACAGCCTATTCACAACACATGATGTGATTTGAAGCAATGTTTTGAGTTGTATCTACTCATTTTATATGGCGTTAACTTGTTTACATTATCTAAAACTATACAATACTAATATTATGAGTGAGTGTATTCGTATGTCGTCAGATTCTGTATATGCGGAGGTAATCTCAGAAACCACGGCACCTATTTGAAAAATTTTTTTACCAATTGAAAAATACATTATTCCGAATGGAAATAGAGTACATATTTAATTGTTCAAGTAGTTCAATTGCTGTTTATAATAAAATTATGGCAGGGTCGAATCTGTGCATTAAATATTTTTTGGAAATTTTAATGTGGGTAGATTTTGTTATCGACACCGAAGTCCAAACATATTTTTGTGCAATACTTGTCTATCTGACCACGCAAGACATTAAAATCGCTGAACAAATTTGGATGATAGATAGATACTTGGCATATTAGTAACGTCGATCTCCCGCAAGGAAAACTCGAGTGCCAATCTGGTACGTACCCCTAATTTTTCAAATTATGTAGGGCAGTAAATAAAAATAGTTCTAATTCATAGAAGGAACAACCACCGATAAACAAAAAATATAACGTAGTCGATGATATGTTAGTGAAACTGTAACTTCGAAAGTTTAGAAATTTCGGACTCACTTATTGAGGTTTCACACAATACGAGTATATTTGACCGTGTATATTTAACCGTATATTTAACAGTATATTTGACCGTAACTAAAAATCTTAAAGTTACGTGTGCTATAGTCTCGGGTACCACTTCCACACCACCACGACCGTGGGTTCTGGCATAACCCGCCCTTCGCCGCTAAATATAATGATTTTACATGAGTCACATCGTGCAATCAACGTCAACGCCAACATTTTTATAAGCACCCACATTATTACCTTTAAATAGAACTGGTACTACTTGAGTAATGAGTTACTTTTTATTCATTAGTAACAACCAGGTGGCCCATCACAGCGGTCTTCGTCAACTGAACACGTCTTTTCTGTCATGCCATTTATTACTTTATAAAAACAATTTACAATAGTCAAATCTATTCTAGATAATCAATGTAAAAATTTTAATCCGCCGGGTAAACTCGGATCTTGTGTTCCATCTTATGTTAACACATTAGCTGCGTGTAATTTATTGTTGAGGCAACGTTCTATTGCAGCTGGCTTGGCACATATTCAAAACTATAGACAGTATCCAATACGTGTCTAAAAATATTTAATGTTTTTCATGTTATTGAATAATAAACCTAAAAAATATAGTCAGGTTGAATAAGAACATCAGAAAAGCGTTAATATGTAAACATTTGAAAAGCAGTCACCAGAATCACTGAAAACCAAGGCGCGTGTAGAAATAAAGACTAACTTGTTCTAAAGCACTTTATCACATATGTATAGTATAAAGTCAACCATCCGAAATTGAAAGGTATGATAAATAAAATTGTACATTAGCCGACTAATATAATATAGGTATATATAGTAGTAATGACCCATAAAGAGTATCTCCTATCACTTTTGACCGTCCACGTTAAAGTTTACATACCGTAATAATTATCGTAACATACTTTTAATCTGTCCAATGATTACAGGTCCGAGGCCATAAGGATTGATCTGTAAGAGAATACCGAATTTTTACATGTGTGATAAAGCATTATAGCAATGGCTGCAGATAGCCCTATCGACGTCAGACACTACACTTGGTAGCGCATGCACTTTAATATATAGTTACACAGACAATTAAGTGAGACATATTATGAAAAATGTTGCAGCAACACTGTAATGTGAGACAGTGCATTTAACTGGTGACTATAGATATCCTGATGAAGCTGGACGGCAGCATTTTGAATTAACTCACTAAATGTAATATCAACTATCACGATACCGGGTTAGTAATAAATATGAAACAAAACTTAATGCATACATATAAAGCAACATATAATATACATTGCTGTTAATTTCAGGTTCCAGCATCAGCGACAACGATATACTTGGACATAGTTTTGAATGTCTTCATCAAAACTATCATCAATGTAAATGTGAAAAAATTTTGACCATATTAACGTACAGATATCTCGATTTAACCATTGATAAACATTTTCTGGGAAGTATCACAGCAGAAGTAGGTATGTTCTATGCTTATGGTGACCCAATTTTATAACTTAAAACGAGTTTTAGATAGACGCTAAATGTATTGTTATATAATGCCCTTATTATCAATAATAGTGTCATTGGTTACGGATTGGGCATCTACAGATATACGTTTAAAAATTTACATAAAATAACATTAATACAAATTGCATTTATTTACTTAAAAAAATTAAACTTTTAAGTCTTTAAAATACATAAAATTTTAGCGAATTAAAAGGCACATTTAATCAAAGAAACCTTGGAAAAAAAAGAACTATTTAAAGATTTAAACTTGGAAAACTAAAAAACACTCATTTAAAGCTAAACGTAACGTGGAAAACGCACTAAAATATCGCACCCTTAGAATGAAAGGGACTTAACTCCAAAATTGCAATTTATGGGAAATGACGAAGAAAGTTTTCAAAAATGAGGTTTTCTCTTTTTCCGTTTCTCATTCATAATTCGGGCTCTTTTTCACCATGGGGTTTTAGAGTAGGCTTTTTTAAGTAAATTTATAGTAAAATCTGGAATTTCAGGAATTTTGAGTTAAGTCACTTTCATTCTAAAGGTGCGATATATAGATCGTTACAAAACTCCTAATAACGCCATTACCACTGGTATAACGAATTAATGCGCAGCCTAGAACTTTGAGAGATGAAAAAAGAAGTGGCCATCTTTTGTCTACGATTCCGGATGGCAACGTGCTAGCAGTGAAAAGAATATTCGAATAGAATATTAGCGATTTACGCATGAATAGTGATAATTGGGTCGGGAAGTATTCAATAAATTTGACACGAGCACCTTCGAATGAAGACGAATAATTATGCTTTGATTTCCTTACAATCTCAATGATGAATACAAATTAGACATATAATGATGTCGTGACATGATTGATAAAGTTAAGGCAAGCTTTTTCAACGTATTTACGATGTGATTAAAAGTCATGAATTTTGGATTTATAAATACGATCCAGAAAGAAATTGCCAGTTAAGGTGCGGAGTGTACAAGGTTCGAGGAATTATATAGTCAAACAATGTATGCGTGTTAACAACAGGAAAGGTTTATTGCGACTAAAAACCTACACATTACAACCTATCTCAACCACCACATTTTCAGGGTTGTTTTTTTTAAAAAAATTTAACTACTCTCAATATAGGCAAAACATTATTTCTCTTTTGTTATTTGTTTACCTCGTCTTAATTTGTCTAGTTCCTTTCTTTCAATAAACTTCATTTCCACAGAATCACATGGAAATCTAAATATTTCTCCAATTCTCGGCTGATCAGACCCTGAAATTTCGGTGGAAATATTTGGAAAACCAGTTTTTCTAACGTTACTGACCGCATTTCCTTGCTCCTGCAACTTCTTTTTCTGAGCTCTAGACATAACGAGAATTGTGTTAACTGTTTCAGTTCTTCCTATGTTATGGTCACCCTACTCAAAGTGTCGGCGACGCTGTTTTCTTTACCGTGAATGTAAACAATTTTATAATTATACTCTTCTAGTTGTAATCTGAATTTAATTAAACGACTTGCCGGATCCTTCATACTAAAAAGGTAAATTAACAGTTTATGGTCTGTTAAAATCGTGAAACTTCTTCCGTAAAGATGTGACCTAAAATATTTTACGCTTCATACAACTGCTAATAATTCTTTTTGAATAGTCGGATAATTTAACTCTGCTTTATTTAATGATCTACTAGCGCAGGCAATATGCCTTTTATCCTTATTGCATAAAACTGAACCTATGGCAATACCAGATGCATCCGTTTGTAGTATAAATTCGTCGTCTGTAGAAAAATTAGGATACTGTAAAACTGGTGGTGAAATTAAATATTGCTTTAAATGTTCAAATGCTTGCTTGCGTGCTTTAACACTCAAGGGTCCAATTAAAATTTTCGTGTTTCCTACATAATTTATTTAATGGTATAGTAATTTGAGCAAAAAACGGGATAAATCTTCTATTGTAATTGCAAAAGGCAACAAAACGTCGAGTTTCGTCTGCATTTCTTGGTTCTGAATAATTTTGCAGTATCCTAACCTTTTCAGGATCGGGACTCACCCCTTCCGCTGAAACTACGTGCCCTAAATATAATAGTTCGGGCTTCAAGAACTCACATTTGAGTGGATTAATTTTTAAGTTTACCTTCCTAAGCCTTTCGAAAATGTCTATTAAATTTTCGTTATGAGATTCTATGTCACGTCCAAATACAATTATGTCATCCATGTAAATAAAAGCTTTCTCTCATGTAAGACCAGACATAGCTATTGACATTACGCGAGAAAAAGAACTGGGTGATATCTTAAGACCTATCGGGAGACGTTTCATTTGTCACTGTCCGGTATTTGTAGTAAAAGCTGTAATTTTTCTAATATCAGAATCTAAATTTGTCTGGTAATAAGATTGTTGCAAATCGAAATGTGTAAAGTACATATCGCCAGATAACGAATCTAATATTTCGGTTATATGTGGTAGTGGAAATTTATCATTTTGAATTATATTATTTACTTTTCTGTAATCTATTACTAATCTCCATTTCATGTTGTTATTATCTCCTTTCTTTGACACTAGAAAAATTGGACTATTTCAATCACTATTCGTTGGTTCAATAATATCGTCATCTAATTTTTTTTTAATTTGTTTATCAATTTCTGATTTCAACGCATTCGGCAATCTATATGATATTACATAAACAAGCTTTATATTAGGCTGTAAATTAATAGATTGTGTCATAATATTTTTCGTGCCCAATTTATTTCCATCTAGATAAAATATATCAGAGTACTTTGCACAAATACACTCAACCTGCCTACGAACATCCGAATCCATATGGTGTAAATTTAAAATTTGCAATAATTTTTTAACTCGTTTTTCACTATTGTCAGATTTTACAAAACTAAGAATATTATAATTCAAAACAGATTGTAGTTCCGGTTTAAATATTGGCAACTTCACGTCGCTATCATTCACTTTCAATATATGTACTGGAATTTTACCGTTTTTCGGAGAGACTAAAATACTAGCTAAAAATATATTGTTTGATAATTCTTTAGGTACAACAAGGTATTCACAATTTTCATAATTGTGTTGTAAATGCGAATCTATATTTAGAAAATGAATAGACTCACTTCGAGCAGGTAAAGTTAAATATATATTACTAGATGTATTTGTTATACACTTTATTACACAGTTTTGTGTCTCTGTTTGCAAAGTTATATGTTGTAATGGATAATTAATAATTGCATTATATTTTCTCAAGAAATCTGATCCAATTATACCGTCCGTCTGGCAAGGCATATCCTGTAGTACGTGGAACGTGTGCTTGAACAGGACGCCGTTGTGTGTTTCTAAGCACATTGTTGCCATTTATTTAGACTCAATATAACCACCTATACCTCGAATACATGTATTATTACTACACAATTTCACGTAATTGGGAACTTTTTCTTCATGTATTACGGATAAACTAGCCCCCGTATCTAATAAAAATGTACATTGTTGACCGTTAATGCTAAATATTAAGCAAGTCAAACCATCACAAGTTAATATTTTATGTTCGAAAAAACTCCATCGGATTACGAGTCGATTGTTGCTGTAGTTCTTCTGTTTGTCTAGGCTGATAATCGTTCGTATAAGAGTATATTCGATTAGTGTGTGTATTGTTTCGACGATTTTGATTTCGCATACCGAAACGAAAACGCTGCTTACGTCCTCGACGTAGATTCGTCGGCTGACCCCTATTATAATAATTATTGTTCAACAAATTCTGTCGTGTAATTTGCCATGCACCGCCGCCGCCCCGGTTATGCCTTTTGCCAATTAAAATTATTATAACCACGTGAACGTCACTGACTTCTAATGGGATATTGTGGCTTATCTCTAAACTTACCTCTCAAATTTAGGACCATATCAGATGACGTTGGTTGCTCAAGCGCCTCATCCTTCGCATCGAGGTTAATGCGGAGAAGAGCTCCGCGGTATCTTTCCACTATAAGATCAGACGTGGACTCTATGATCCCAATATTATTATTAGGTACCCCTGTCCCCTGGAAGCCCACAGCCAAATACTTGGGTGAGACGCTAGACTCCAGGCTCACCTTCAGACCCCACGTTCGAAAGGTGACAAACTCCGCCCTCTTCTACATGAGCGGCCTCAACAGCTTGTTGGGGTGACACAGTAAAATGTCCCTCAGAAGCAAGCGAACGCTCTACAAGGTTTGCATTCGACCGGTGATGTCATACGCCGCCCCTGTCTTCGCACACGCGAATCCCAGTGTCCTCTATTCAATCCCAATAGTCCAAAACCTCTTCTGTAGAAAGGCAACCAACGCCCACTGGTGCGTTAGGAACGCCGACCTACATAGGGATTTAAAACTCCCCACAATCCAACAAGTCTTCAAAGGCTATTCTACAACCTTCTTCAAGTCCTCGGAGGAACACTCCAATCCATTAATCAGAGAAGCAGCGAATTACACCGCTCCTCATGTAACATGTTATCAAGTCCGGAGGCCGAGGAACGCTCTCTCAGATCCTCCCGACCAGCTCTCGTCTGACTTGGACTGCCGACTGGCAGCCCATAGTCAAAAGCTCTAACCTCAACAATTAGTGGCATCCATAAGATGACACATAATCTCCCCATCCGACAACACCTTCAGTGTTAACTTCCAAGCGGACCCTCCTTCGGGAGTGCCGCTAGCACCCTTCTTTCCTTAAAGAAGGGTCGCATCCGAAGAAGGCTTAGAGGCCGCATGGCCAAATCCACTTCAGGTTGGTGTTTAGTGGGTAAGAGTCCCACATAACCAGCGCAAACGGCTGAGCTGGTATGCATGTAGCATTCACCATCCTCCTCCCATAAGAGGGAAAAAAAAGCCTCATCCTTGGCAGCCTGGCTCGCTTCATTAAGCTCGCTGTAGTTACGTGCAGCAATTATGGTGCTCAAACGCTTGTTCCTTAGGCCATCTGCAAACTTTTTAATAGCTAAGTTTTCGTTTATAGGTCTCAAAATCTCACTAGCCGTTTGGTTTTCACCGGCTTGTGCGATCGTGAGATTAGTAAACAATTTTTCGATCTTATCACCATAATCCTCAATAGACATTTCATTTTGACTTATACTATTAAGTTGTAGTAACAAGGAATTAGCTGATTTCTCTGTTAACAAGAATCGCTTTATGTTACTCACTAAATCCGCAACAGTATTATAATCAGATTTAAGCTTAAGTTTAGATGTTTTGTTCAAACGCGTTTTTAACACAAATGTAATCAATAATTTCTTGTTACTTTGACTTTCTAAAATGTTATCTAACATCTCAATGCCTTGTATTGCTCTTTCAACTGTTTCCTCCTTTCCATCTAACACTGGAATAAGGCTCCCAGCCTCCTTTAAATTAAAGTTTTCTCAATTTTATTTTGACTCCCTATTGATTCTACGTTTTTAACACGATAAAGCAAAATTCTGTTAACAGATTTTTTTATTTTGCGATCTAATATATGTAAAATATAACAAGTTAATTGCCCTGAAGGTTGGGAAGCATCTAAAGTTTTAACTATTTTTTTTATATGTATTATATAACAATTTGGCACTTTCAATTTTCCGCAAACATATTTTTTCCAACCGCCTTTTAGGACCTAATTTTCTTAAGCTAACCCTTATGTTCTCTAATTTATCTAAAATGCTACGAATTTCCAATTCCATAAAATACGTATGGATATTATATACATTTAAGTCCCTGTTGTAACACTTGTGTCTTTTAGCATACTCACGGTTTTACACTAATGCCTAAACATGCCGCAATATCACCGCCACTCACTTAACACAACACCACACTAAATATGTTGCCGAATTTAATTCCTGGCTTCTTCATCCGTGGCCTCCTTACGCAGGCCAACCCGGCCTGACAGCCTAGTCTGGATCCTTCCCAGCAATTCACTACGCAGCTTCTTGCGCATCCATCCTTGGTGACATCGCTTATAATATTTAAACAGGATGATCAGAAAAAGTAATCCTGTTACTGCCAGTATGGTGCTCAGCATTATATTGTTGGTATACATATGTTTTTCTGTTATTCCACTAGCACTGTTTTCACCTACAGCCGTTTGGGTGATGATGACCGCCTTCTCTTCTTGTTTAGAATAAGTTTTCCCCATTTTTAATTTTTGGGCGTATTTTCACAGTAATATAGCAGTTCGTAAACGTATCAACTATGGAATGTTCCATGTTAAACATAATACTATCGGCGCCAGCGCTCGAAAACTGCTGCGTTCGCGTCTAGCGCCGGCCGCGTCGCCCGTTCCCAGAAGTAACGCGATGCCCCGACGTGTGTAGAGGGTTCGAGGAATTATATAGTCAAACAATGTATGCGTGTTAACAAGAGGAAAGCTTTATTGCGACTAAAAACCTACACATTACCACCTATGTCAACCACCACAAAGGGTGTGGCTGTTAAATGAAGACAACTAACACAGCGGGTAAACTTTTGGGTCATCCTTCTTATAGTTATAATTTGATATCACTTCTTTTCATTCTCTTGTGCTTTCTAGGAGTACGTAGACGAGGTACAGTGAAAGAATTTAACAATAAAAACTTCAACCACAGAACTTTATTATTCAGTTTCACAAATTTTTCTTAATGTTTACGTAAGTTATTTTATGCATAATTATAAAATACTTGGTTTAAAAGATGTTAAAGAAAATATACAAAAACATGCTCATTTTGTCACTAACTCGCTACTTCAGTAACTACTAAACACAAAAGTTAAAAGAAGAAAACAGATTTTTATTCTATCTTACACGAAATACTCGTAAATGCTACGGCTCAGAATTTCTACGTGAAGTTTAAAATACCTTGGATACATTAAGAATGCTCTATAACCAAGCGAATCCTATTCGGACTTAACCGGTTTTTTCGTTGTGACATTTCTCAAATATTCCGTGATATTGCCTTCGTACCTGTCATATTGTATATATATTGTAGCTTTAGAAATGCGCGAATCGGATTGTGTTGGTTCTGGTAGTTACCTCAACCTCAGCTTGTAAAATGTAGCTAATCAATGTGTTAATAGCCGATTTGTTCGACAACAATGATGAATTAATATTTATAAAAATATTACTTCAATGAATTTTTTTTTAATTTGTTTGCTCGTATACCTACTATTTTCCATTTAATGGACTAAAAACAACTAACCTGTAAATTAAAGTAGCGGATCATTAGATTTTTGATCCATCTTCATCTTGATGTAGTCTTGAGAATGTCATAACATCCGCCTTTTCTGCAAAGAAAAAAATGCCTTATTTTTTTTTATTCTGAAGCTTGCAATGGAATGTCACGAAGGATAATAATTTTAATGAATTTTATTTAGCTTTTCCAAACCTCATTTGAGCAAAAAATATTGATAATATTTTCAAATAGGTAAAAATTCCGCACGTTCGTTCTTTAAATAGCTTACTAAATTAAGTTTTAATCTATATACACTAATAATACAACTGTAATAGGACCGAATCTGCATATTATATATATTTTTGGGACTTTTAAATTGATTAGGCTTGATATAAATATACATGTTGGTAATCCGTTAGGTGGATATAGAAGTCATTTGCAACTAAATTACCTCTTATAACACCTATCAATTTGGACAGGGATTTGGATAGACCCCTATTCAATTTTAAAGTAATTTAATGTTTTAAACAAATTTATAGAAATAAATTACTTCATTTAAAATAGTTTTTTAAAGTTCCAAAACTGTTTAGTTTTTAAGGACTCATTATTACGCACTTTTATTTTTTTACAATAAATAAAGATTTCAAGTTGATATATCTTCCTGTTCCGATAATACATATTTGTATTCTATCATGGTCAGGATCAAAGCCGAGGAATAGAATAAACACTGTTTTGTCCGCCCCCGCCCTACGACCTTTTTCTGTTGAACAGGCCGACTACCTGATCTTGGCCCATTTCAAAAACACCAGATAACGTAATCACAACAAAAAATATTTATCGTCGAAAAGTTTTTACTGAATACTTCAAGCTTTTACATGAAATATTTTGGTCCTTCCAAATCAGTATTCACATTTAATATAAACACCCAAGTAAACGCATTAATTGATTATCTTAAAAATAACCTCAGCTCGGGCGCTGAAATGAAAAATCATTATTTCTGAAAATACTCATTAGATCGTTGCAAACTATATAATGCTGAGATATGCTACACAGTATACTAAATGTACATACCAAGCGAACGAAGGAAGGAACGAACGTATGTCGGTGAATTTGAATATTTTTTATTTTATTCATGAATTATTTATTATACATAAAAAGTACTGTGCCCTCAAAGACAGAACTTCAAAAATTAATTTTAGGAAGAATCAGTTTTGTTATTTTATTATTTTTAATATTTTTGATATTTTATTTATTTTTGATATTTTTGATAATTTGTGATAAAAACTCACATATTTATTGATAACATCTCGTAATCAAATGTTACTGGTTCATAAGCATAATATTTTGAGGTGTTAGGTTCGAAGTCGAAGATGGAATAGACTAAATATGTGTTTATTATAACAATATATAGGGGTTTTATAATAAGGTGTTTTATACAGTAACATTTATTATTATGGTTCTGTATGACAAAAACCATAAGGACGGGGGCATTTGATTCTATTTAATTGAAGTTTAACAATTATAAAATCGTAATAACATGGTCATCACTGTGCCATACCAACGTTGCATAGAAGATTTTTAAACCAGCAGTTCATTCCATAGCTGCAGATTTTACTCTTCAGTTTTATATTGTCAACTGCTTACAACTACACCGCTCCAAAATAGCACCCACACGGCGCGACGTCGGCAAAACCAGACGATTAACTCCCTGTTTAAAGCAGTCAGAGACGAGAAGCGACAATATTTTGTGGCTATGACATTATCACCTTATTCATAATAAACTAGTAAATCACCGTCGTTTCGCTTCAGAAAATATACACCTTTCGTTTATAAATAGTACTCATATTGTTTTAAGAATCAGCTTTTCTAAATCTGTGAATTAGAAATATATTTATATTTATTACAACAACTGCAACAAAGCAACAAAAACATTTTTCACTACCCTCGTAACAGATTTTTCATGTTGGTTTGTATTTCTCAATCTGCGGAAATATAACTATTTCCCGGGATGAAGAGTATTTCAGATTATGACCCATAACGTAAGTTACAAATTCTAAGTATAATCTGAATCTGTTCTATGATTTTAGAGTTAGAGCTGCGCAGACAAACCGATAAAAATTCCAAAAAATTGATTTTGGCGACTTTGTCTATTAAGGCTTTAAAAATACGTATTTATAATTTACACGTAACTAGCACGCGTTTGCATGTTCATTCCGATGTAATTACCATGCTAAAGCGTAGTTAGTTCAGTATCGTATAAATGGACGATAATTTTAATACTCCTGATCAATAGTCACGACATGGCAGAATTTGAATGAACAATGTCTTTGAATGAACTTCAAGGCGACGTTATCGATGCTGCTTAAGGAGTCGATTATTTGTGCGTGTAATTAACTTACTTTAGTGTTATAATGAATACGAAAAATTTAAAACTAAGTACAATTATAAGACAATTATAGCGCTATAAATCTGATAAAACCTTTACTATATAAACGAAATAAGAAATTAAAAGAATAACACGGAAATATGTACAGTGCGCTACGACAGTGGTCTACCTACATTCGAGGTGCATTCGCGGTCACATTGCCAACGTTAATCGCGTGCGGCGTCGCTCTACTTGATCTAACGGAACGTGGCGTGCCCAGCTCCTTACCCCGTTCCGTTCCGTTTTTTGACACCCAACGGATGCCACACCGCGCCATTTTAACTCCAATAAACGCGTTCTCTCTATGCAAATAGAGTAATTCATTTCGAATAATGTTGTTCTCAAAATTTAAGAACAAAGATAATAATAGTGCCCAGTTAGAGCACAGGTTGCCTCGAACGAATGGAATTCAAATGTCGAAGCGATCATTGCATCTTAAGCGGCCATAAATAGGAAACGATACATTGGACAGTGCGCATATGAATAACATTTAAATTTAATAATACAATTCCAAGTCACGTAACTGTATGTTCCAGGTTTCCAAGGAAAACAAATCATCAGCAGACTTCTGAAATAACAGTAATTAAAACACTTCGTGTACTTAACTGAGAAGTTTCGAAATACATTTTAATTGAGATCGCAACATTCTAAGACTTTATAGTTAAAGTTTAATTAGTAGTAGGTCAAGTTAAGTTAGATCTTCGAAACGACATACATGAGATAGTTGAATTTAAAAAAATACGCGATGTAGACATAAGAACGAATCTTTAACTTATCAAGCATTGTAAATAACAGCTTTCTAAAATTTGCGTGTTATACATAAATTAACAACTATGCCTCAATTTGTGTTAATTTTGATTATATTTTTTTCGTTTAACTGAATAAATGTAGGTTTCAAATATTAAGAAATTAATAATCTTGATTGTATTCATTTCCGTGATATCTACTAAGATATGTAGATAATTTTTCAACTTGAACGATCGGGGCGGACCGCTAGTAACTAATAAAATACGAAATTCGTTATGTTTATTGTATTCTAACTATGAGTTCGACTAATTTCATTGATTTAACCATTCTCTAATTCAATGTTAGAGAGAAGATTTTTCTTCACATACCAGTGCTCGCGTGAGATGTCCGTTGCAGTCGTCATACTCCATTTCGCACGCGGCCTCCACGCCAAATAATACATCGCTAATAGCATAATCGTATCATACACGTAAAAGTGTTGGAATGAAATTAATACGTACCTATGCAATCTTAGGAAAATGGAAAAATCATAAAAGCAAGACTATACTCAAAGCGCCTGATTGCTCAAACGTTACAACAGGTGTATCCGCGACGCGTCTAGTCAGACCGTATCGCCCGCAGATCGATGCGTCTCGGACCGTGGAACGGATAAAAGCAGTCTTGTGCGGTTCGACGCGACGGAACATACGAGACGCTACACGAAAGCTCTATGATTTATGGCGTAGAGCGGTATCCGTCCCTCCCAGGAGAGTGAGACAGATAAGTCTTTCGTTTCCCAGGCAACGGACATGCGCGCGCAATGTTCTATCACACACTACAACTTGTTGAAGCAACCGCTAGTGTCGATAAATATGGACGCCGAGCTGTTTTGCGCCACCCACAATAGTGTAGCCCTATTCCTGTAGATATCCATTATGAGATTACACTATTAGCAATCATTTTCACAATCGTTAATAGATATCGTATAAATGGTGATGTCTGACCCGTCATGGCTGTAACGCATAATGTTATACGTGATACCATAAAACATGTAGGTGTACCTACAGATGCGTATATACCTCCTGCAGCAGCTAGCGGTTAAGTAATAAGCTCATTGCGGAAATTCTTCGTTTTCAAAGGTTTCTATGTACGGTCTAGACCTATTTCACATCGCAGACTTTCTTAGAAAACAAAACCATGCTAACAAATACATAATATACAGGTAAACACGTAATTAAACAGAGTATTACATGTCAAGGTATGTACAGTTATTACAAACGATTCAAACATAATATATTCCTATTAAAGAAAATCTAATAGGTACTATCAAACTCAAAATATCAAGAGCAAAATGGTACTCGTATATATAATAAGTATGTATTAATGAAAATGTTTAATCGACAATGTTATTTACATTTTTACAAGTGCCATGATGTAATGCGAGAGTAAACAGGTAAACGAGGGCATAATTGGATGGTAGGTGGGTGGTAACGAATGGATTCGCTCGGTTGAGAGGCCCGACGAGGCGGACTGGTCATCGGCACGGGTAGCGGGGTCTTCGGCCGCTTCCTCGCACCTATAACTGACCTAACACTAGGCGCACCTTCACCGGCCCGCCGCGACCGACGTGCCCGAGGGTCACGTCGCACCTGGCGAGTACTGACTGAGCCGATAGTCGTTTTTATGCTAGCAGCTATCTATCGGTGGCAGTTTATTTTAATAACGCGAGCGCAGATGGCGCGAGCGCAGGGGCACGCTCTCTCCCCAACTCCGCACGCCGGACGCCAATTTGCACCCTAAAGCGTAGAGCGCAGGGTGCAGGTGAAGTACGCCGCAGCTCGGCCCGACTTGTAAACAAACCGGGTGAGGGCAATGGCTGCCTGCCGCTCCCCGCGCTTGCCGCACGACGACGCCATTCAACCGGGAAGTTCACGCTTTATTTTTAGCGTTTCATAAAACCACTATACAATACTCATATAATATTTGACATCGCTTACAGAGATAATCTAAGCGTTTGGATTATTGTCGTAATAAACTAATTATTTCAATTTACGTTCAAAAACTCTCAAGGAATGAGAATAAAAATTTAAACCGTTAAATTTAAACCTCCGTTAGGATGCGTCACTCGCATGTCAAATGCACTAAGCGTCTCTAATGACGTAGTTCATTTCTACATACTTGATTTATGTGGGGTTTTGTAACAATGAACTGAATTTGACGTTTGTAATACCTAATTTAAAAACATTAAATTATCGTTCCATAACGATTTTAATTAGTAATCACAAACACAAGAGTTATAAATACGGGCCTGTTGATACAGAACAAATCAGCATCGTTTTACAGACAGGAAATGTAGTGGTGGATCAGCTATTTTTAAAACCGGTCTAGCGAACATAAAGGATAGACTGATGCATTTCATTGGTATCAACGAAGGGAGCATTAGTGTTTCTACAATATAGCCAGGTGGAGAATTTGGGGTCAACACCCTCTGTAACGCGACAAGACTGAATATATATCGAAGTAAGAAAATATATTTCGATTTAAAACAGCAGCAATACAGCTTAGACCTTTATTTATATTGGTGTATTTATACTAGGATATAAAAAATACGATACCGATAAAAGCACAAAACAGCTTTATAATTTCTGTCTTCGGCAGAATCAACAACGTCGATGGTGGTAGCAGTAGTGGTATTACGAGTGTCAATGACCCGAGGCCAAGGAGGGCGCGGGAGGGTGCGCGCGCACACAGCGGTGCCCCGCCTTTATTTATTACGATACGCGCGTCGCGCTCGGCGCCGGCATCGCTCGGCGGGGCGGAGGCCGCATTCCGGGCGGCCGGTGACGGCGCCGCGCCGAGGGCCGCTGCTAAAATAACGCGTCCCATGCTTTCTTGCGCTTCAGCCGACTTAAATGCAGAGTCACACTTTAAAATAAGCTGTCTCAAACTTACTCAAAATCCATCTTCCAACGCCGAGCACGTGCGACCACCGCGTGCACCACACGAATGTCTCACGCCTCACCAGCACCTTAGTCACTGTCCTTAATGATAATAATTCAGGAATTCATAGAAATCAAGTTCTTTTTTCGCGGATAGCACGTCTCATAATAATATAAGTCACACATAAAGTTCACATGGCGCGCGCGAAACGGCGTGATAGACCGACGGAGTACGCGTTAACTTCCGAAGCAGTATGACGCATTAGTGAGCGCGCGGCGCGACTCTACCGACCGAGTGCGCAGCAGACGG